>JAHZMZ010001949.1:0-19428 GCA_027743805.1 Lepidocyrtoides sp. E14
CTTTTCTTAATTTACACCAATCTAACCAATACACTTTTCTTAATTTAATTGTTATTTATGTCTAAACACTAAACATGTCTACAGAGTATTTTACTACGAATGCCTAATTTTTTAAAACTAAAACTAGATAAAGGAAAGTACGAAATGAAAGCTTACACAATATTTTAATAGCTAAATTATGTTATACTGAAAACGATATAAAATACCCTTGGTACAGAGCGCAGTGATTTATATGTAAGTAACAACGTCATAAATTATGTTTCATTGAGTTTCGGACGCCCCCTGTCAATCATTCTTGCTTGCACAGCATAATATATTTTATTTCATTTTGTTGAACAACTCTACTGAAGGTGTAAAAAAATCCCATTTTTCTCGTGTCTTTTACTGAATAGACGGATACCATTTCTTCCCATCGTGTTACGTAATAAGTCGACAAACTCTTGGGTTAGGTTCATGTTG
Source organism: Lepidocyrtoides sp. E14 (assembly GCA_027743805.1). Classification (NCBI taxonomy): domain Eukaryota; kingdom Metazoa; phylum Arthropoda; class Collembola; order Entomobryomorpha; family Entomobryidae; genus Lepidocyrtoides; species Lepidocyrtoides sp. E14. The sequence goes on from JAHZMZ010001949.1 coordinate 460, forward strand.
TTTGCTTTTTCTAAAAATGAGTCCAATATAGATGGATAATATGGTCAGTTATTCGTGGGTGATTTTATCTATCTATTTTATTTTACTATGCTTTTAAAACAGGAAAAGGTGAGATAAGAACGGAAAAGAGTGCAATGTTGTAACCCTTGTTGCGTGGAGATTGTTATAAAAGCCAAGAAAGTTAAAGCAATTTTTTGACCCAGCCTCTTGATGACAGCTACAAATAATTAGATCTTTGAGGTACTTCTTTAAATTGTATATATGGCTATGTGTACGTCCCTCTTTTCTCACACGCTAAACGATCCTTCCATGTTTTCTATCTTTTCTCCTCCATCCAGCCACAAATGACCGTGTTCTTCCATCCGGGATGCTTCTCTTCATACTGCTTGTTACTGGAGTTTTATGGGTCATATCAGTTAGCATAGTCTTCCTCTATTTAAAACAGGTAAATACTAACTGGCGCCTTTCCCAAGAAACCAAAACCGTAGTCGTAAATTCAAAAGCCTTTATAGTAAATATGTGTGCTTTCTCTGTAATTTTTTTATAAACTGTTATTATTTATTAGCACATTTTCGTATAATGCTTTGCTACTTTATAAGGAATAATGGCATCAATCTACCATTTCTTCTGTTATTGGAAAATTCGAGAAAATTTTTTCTGAAAATATCTCAACAAAATACAGATGAAATGAGGATGCTATTAACTGAAGATAAATATCCTCCGAATTAATATGTATATAGCTCAATGTAATGACTTAATTGTGAATAAATCGTTTTTATTTTTTATATCATACGTTACCAGGCAACCCTGCATAAAAACAAACGTTTAATTACTAAATGCTATGCAATTTGTGGCCTCAGTAACTTAACAAAATAATATGTAATCGTTTATTAAATGGCTTGAATAAATCCAGCAATAATAATGTCAAACAAAAAAATTTTGTCAAATAATTGAAGTTTTTTGTTTCATTGTTGACATTTTTTTAGCAAATCCGGAAGCGGAAAGCTCTTCAAAATGAATCATCAACCGATGAACGCATTTCAATCGGATTATTTCATCCATACTGTAATTCTGGTACGGGCAGAGAGAGGGTTTTATGGGTAGCCTTGAAATGTCTTCAGACAAGGTACGTAAGAACGTATATGTATGCTCCATGCACCATCGTCACCACAAACAAAATTTATGTTTTCTTCGGTGCGTAGCGGTTATGGTTTCCTGTGCAGCTTTTATATGAAATACTTTGAGCGTATGAGAAAGCAGTAAACTTAATGTAAGCTTCCTTTCAAAATTATCCAAGTGCAAGGGCTAAATATCGGTAGACTGACCTTTTTCTTCCCCTTCCTTTTTACTCTCAACTTCTTTTTTGATCAATGTTTGAGAGTAGCAGGTTGGGTTCCCTTCGCAACTCTTTATCAAGTCTTTTCATTTAGTAGAATAAATTCCTTCTATTCATATTTTAACTACATAGGTATTACCAATAACAATACTTGCATTGTATTTTGTGTACATACTTATACCCACCGGTTATAAATTTGTATGATTAACCATAATCCCATGCATTTCTACATGTTTACCTATTATTATTATTTATTTTATACTAAGAAGGGTGGACTTACAGGGAATTATAGCACCATTTCATTAAAGAAACGTACAGTATGCTTAACTTGTCCGTCTGTCCAAAATCTTTTTCTATCTAATTCATCGAGGAACAAAAACTGCACTTTTTAAAATAAAAAATGCTCCCTTACGTGCATTATTACAATTTAGTTTTAAGCTCAAGCCATGAAAACTTGTTTCTACTGTACATCACACCCAGCAAGTCACAAACTTTTGTAAAACTTTTAAGCTATTTATTTTTCTTTCAAAAAGCTTTGTACAGAAAAAAGTGACGAATGCATGTATATTACTTTGATGCTATAGTGCGTACTTCATTTATAATTATTTTGTTTTGACGAAATTGTGTCCTTTGATGTTTTCTTGTAGAAGTGCATCTTCTCTTATTACTACAGATAATATTTTTGTCGATACAGAGGGTACAACAAGTTTTTATTTCATTACGTTCTTAGGTTCCCAGATTCTCAGTTCATCATTTATACTGGAGACACCAATGCTTCCCCAGAAGAAGTCTTCTCAAACGTCAAAGAGCGTTTTAATATTACTCTTCCGGATCCTGTAGAATTAGTGTATTTGCATAAGCGGAAATGGGTGGAACCGATAAATTATCGAATTTTCACACTTTTGGGACAGAGTTTTGGCTCTATGTACTTAGGACTGGAGGCTCTCATGAAATTTGTTCCTGGTAAGAATATGAAAACATTATGAATGCATGCATGCATACATACATGTGGCCAACAATGTGGCTTGGCTTGATCATAAAAAATGTGTGATGATGAAAAAGGAAAATGAGTGTGATAAGCTTTTCCATATTAATGGGCTCGTTTTATAGCATTTTTACGTCTTCAGTTTCCTCCTTCTCCGCTGTTAATTTTATTGCTCTACCAGTGCTAACAGTGTCGTTTTTGTCATGGAAGGGTTGTCTTGATCCATTAAATAAACTAAGCAGGAATTAATAATAGGTGCAAAGTAGAACCTGTGAAAAGGGGCAAGTCGTAATTACTTTTCTGTGTGCCGTATGTACTTAAATACGGATTGTGTAAATTTAAACGTAATACACTTACATCACAGCATTCTCCATTTTTACGTTTCCCAGTCAAATAATTTCCCACTCCTGTCTTTTTTAATATTTTGACAGCTTTTCGTTTAAAGAAAATGACTTTATCTTCAAAACATAAAACCTCATTTGACACAAGACTTTTCCCGTCCTTCTACGTTTTTTTTGGTAGAATTAGTATTTCCAGCTTTTATCATGATCAAAAGTCTAAATCTCAAATGAACTAACCAGGAAAAATACTGGTATATGAGAGAAAGGTTGCATGTTGTATGTGTGCCCATTTGTAAAACCCTGTAGATCAAACTTGCCCCAATGCATCATTTCATTAACTACTACATGTAACTTTCTGTCTTGTGTCCTTATCGTTCCACAGACTCTCCTTGTACCGATCTGAACAACCTTATCTACATCAACAACTCAGATCCACAACATCCAACAAGTTTATCACGTCTTACTTCCGAGTCTTGTACCACAAGTTGTTCTGCGTTTTATACCGCTGGGCTGGAAACGCTAGTGACATTATCATGGTCAACTCAAGCTGGACGGAAGAGCAAATCCATCAGATTTGGCAGTGTCCTAGTAAAACATACAAGGTATTCCCACCCTGTGATGTTGAAGTTTTTAAAACTGTCTCGAAAAAAGAGGACACGGAAGAAAACTCTTCAGTCAAGATTGTCTCCATTGCTCCATTCCGTCCTGAAAAGGACCATCCCCTTCAGATTCGTACCATGTACCAGCTTCGGGAGATTCTAAGAGAAGACGAATGGAATCGAATCAAGTTGGTAATAATTGGAAGCTGTAGAGATCAAGATGATGCTGCCAGGGTGCAAGATATGGAGGATCTATGCAAACACTTATCAGTTGAAGCTAATGTTCAATTTCATGTAAGTATTTCCTATGATGAGCTTAAGGAGGAATTGAGCGACGCGTTGATTGGGGTACATACCACGTGGAATGATCAATTTGGGATAGGTATGCATTTCCTTAAAGGAATTCCACATATTATTACACTTTTTATGCCAACCAAAAAAATGCATTATTTGACAGCAAATTATCATGTTTACTATGCTTAAATGGTTCTTTAATTGCAAGAATCTGCTGTCTACTAACTATTTAGAAAAAAATGATGATAACATGCAGTCATGTATAGGCAGTTTACAAAAAAAAGTATGAAACTTTGTGCATTTTATATGCAGAAATATTTACGTGTGCCGAGCCTGTTAACAAGGCTGATACGACGGGTTTATGACTTGCATAATCTACCGCAGAGCACGTTTTAATTAATTCTTATCATTAGATATTATTATTGGCTATATAATATACGTACATTTAAGTAGTTGTTATAAAAAGCAAGGTGAGCGGATATTCTTCAGATGCTCATATAAATATTATTCTTTGTGTGTAGGTGTGGTGGAAAGCATGGCAGCTGGTCTTATTATGGTGGCAAACCGATCAGGTGGGCCGCTAATGGATATCATAATGGAGTATGATGGCTCTAGAAATACTGATGAGAATGACTATGCGGAGGCAATACGAACCATAATCTTAATGACTCCAGAATCCCGACAAGTTATCCGTGAACAAGCAACTGCGTCTGTAGACAGGTTTTCCGAGCGACAATTTACCAAATCCTTTCTTGAGGCAGTGGAATCCTTGCTCCGGTAAATGAGAAAGAGTAGAGTTAAAATGGCTGTGAAAAATGCAGTGCTCGTTTAATCATCAAAATTCTTTTATGAAATATAATAAGAACGTTGTGTCATATTCGCTTTCGGATGCTTGCCAATTTTTTTAAAAAAAATACCGATTCCCAATACAATATGTATTGCAATGCAATCAAAGAAATAAATATTTATTAAGACATGAAAAACCATTTTTGACCATTTTAATTTTTCATTATTTATATAATGGTTCAATTGCTCCTCTCAGGTGTCAGACACAGTCACCAAAAACACTTTCACCACTGTATGCCTGCATGAACTGCGTGAAAAATTCGACAAATGCAATTATTACAGAAAATACTGTTGCATAGTGGGAGGGATAAACAAGTGAATATTATGGTTATTACAACTGTTTGTCTTCATTATCATTATAAATGTAGGTGGGGCATTTATTCTATCGTTTGTCTCCTTAAATTCGTTGTGACTTATGAGTATAAACTTAATGCTGAACTAACGTATTCATAACCATTGTCATTGTACCAAGACCCACAGCAGACTGGAATATTACAAAGTATGATTTCCATGTGGGGTCAATATTAATAATCTAGTGCTTTCATGCTTTGATACGATACAAGAATGAACCTACAAATTTTCATTTCATCTTTCTATACACTAATAAACCTGTCAAAGCATTATATACTCCTCTATAAATCATAAATTGTTCCATCAACAAAAATCACAATAAATAACAAAGACTCATCTTTCTGACAGTAAATATTAATAAGCGGATTCCTTTACCACATGCGACTGTTGTTTAAAAGAGATGACAAAGATGGCAGCTCACTTTCCTGATCCAAACAACGAACCTTTTATTCTTGCATTTCAAGCCGTTCACCGTTGCTGCATTACCTCTCGTGTGAGCTCATTCATCATTATTACTCCCTTCCCTTCACTTTACGATCCACTGCTACTAGTTGTAGCAGTTTTCTTATTGTCTTTTCAAGGAATACTATCTGTATTGTCATGTCTTTTGTCAGTGAAAGGACATGCTATGCTGCTGCTGCTGAGTAATGCATTGATACTGATAGCTATGCATATTATTTGTATAGCATGCAGGCCTTGCACATCGTTTTATCCAAACCAAAATGTGCACTTTCCATTCATTTCCTGATTTCACAAGCTACACGCTCAAATTGATTGGACCATTTTTTTAATCTTATCTCTCCAAAAGCGTGGACTTGTGCCATCGTCCTATAAAATGTACAAATGGATAATTTACTAATATTCGTTTATGCTACTCTCGTTGCATAATAATAAAATATATATACCACGAGCAAATTCAATTTCCGCTTTAAAATAATAAAACTCCTTCTTACTGCTTCTACAAGGTCAACTTAAATGTCTCTAGAGCTTGAGCGTCTACTGTTCTTTTTTGACAATCAATTATTGTCTACAAATACTAACAGTTTTATGACTTCTGAAAATAGATGCAGTTGTACATCTTAATCAACGTCATTTTCATTTTTTTTACTTTCAAATAATAATCTGACATGACTAGTACCAAATTCGTGACTTTTTGTCGTTTGCTCTTGAACTACATCCATCTTTTTCGTTTTGTTAGTTTGTAAAAATGTATCCTATAAATATGGCCCTAAAGAAATAATACAACTAAAAGTCAAATAAATTAAAGAAAAGACTTGGATATTCTTGAAGCGATGGTGATTAATTAGAGCAAACAAGAATTTATAAGAATATTTATTTATCTTCAAATTTACATCTTTTGTCTTTATATCTATTATTCTCGAAGGTAAAAATACTCCATCAAATCTTTATCTAGGTATATCATGTTCCACTTCATGTTTCTTCTTTATTCTTTCTCATTGGATGAATTTAAATGAAATATCAAGAGAGCTTCCTCAGATCAAAAAAAAGAAATGTCCTCATTTAATAATGCTTATCAATTCCGGTGATCAGAATAATAAGTGATCGTTTGAACAAAACATTTGTTTACCTCCTGCCTTAAAAAGAGCCTCATTCTTTTTTTCTCCCTAAATTCAATTTAAATATTATTATGAGGAGAAGTACACAGCACAAACACACGTTCCTTTACACACACAATGTACATGTGCATTTCATTTTATTATATTATATTCCCACAACAATTCCACAATATACTTCAACGAAAAAAGTAGTAGCCGTCATCGTATGGAGTGGATAATGGACATAGAAACGGATGGATGGAATGTGGTATAAAAAAAGTTGAGATAATACCCTAAATACCATGAATTACGTTATAACCCTTTCGAATCGCTTACTGCTATCAGGTAAATTAATGCAAGGATTCATTCCAAATAATGCCTGCTATATATATGTATATATTTATGTAAGTATACATACGTACCTATTTGAGATTGAAGGATTCCTCAATAAATAAGTACATACCTGACTCCTAAATACCATAATAAATAGTTTTGTTGATTACGATGTTGATGATGATGGCATAAATGTGACATTGCTTCTATTAGAGTTTTAGTTAAAAGTTAGCTAACCTTCTCCACGACAAGCATCTTGTCTTGGATGAAAAAAAAAGTTCAAATTCTTTTGTGATACTATACAATTAGGTTTTTGTGTGTGTGTGTAAATGTATTGATGGTGCAACAAGTGGTGGTGGTGGTGGTAGTAGAGTTGGTGGAAGTGATCGAATGAAATAACTTGCCATGCATCATCATCATCCTCATCATGATTTCTTCTCCTTTTTTTCTTTATGAAAACATGCTGGTAGTATTTATATTTATGAGCAATTAAGAGAATCTCTTTTTTAAGTTGCACAATATCAAGTCCATAGATCTTTTGGACATCGAAAAGGTAAGCAAGGAGACAGGCCGACTTGATTTACTTCGGTCATACAAATCTCACAGTGAGTCAATTTATTTATGTGTGTGATTTCACCGCACTGTGCCGTACATTGCTTTACTGCACTGTTGGCTTTGGGTACATTTATATATATATTTAACGTTTTAACTGGTGATACTCTCTAGTTGTTACTTAATGTTGTTTTATATGTGTCGTAGTAGTGCGTCAAGCGCTTGTCTGACTATTCAAAAAAAAAAGAATATTACATGTTATCCTGTTCTCCCTTTTCCAATATTATGGTGACTTGTGTCGACTTGGTTATGTGATCCTACTACCACTACTATGCACCTTGTTCTAGTCTGAATTACAGACACAAATAGTTGCTCTCTTGTTTCATTATTTGTCAAACTCTTGATTTTCATGTAGTTTCTTGATTTTTTCAAAAAAAAATATTCATCCCCACGATACTTTAATGGTACCAAGCGTAATTAAACCTGCTGGTTTGTATTAAATGGCCCATGATTGTATGTCTGTCATTAAAAAAATGTTTTTATGTGCAAGACGACTACCGAGCATAAAATCAAGTACTTTCAGATTGATTAATTTAAATGTTATTGGATAGGTTAATGCCACTACTTTAGGAACCACAATTACTTGTTGAGGTATTTCTTTTCACTTGAAGAGAGCAAACATTGAATACTTTTTTTTGCATACCACGAAAAATTAAACTTGTGACAGGTTGTTTTGGATCAATGGGTTAGCTTTTTGTTTTGCTTGATAAAATAGTAACATTCTCTTGAAGGTTCCTCGAAAAAAATATAATATGCATGCCTCACTTGCTACGAATTTGAAATTCTTTTACCCAGGAGTAACCAATAACTTTTTTAACCTTGTGTATGAGATGAAATGATCAGGATTTATTTCAGTCGTGATACAAGCCATAAATGTAAAAAATTATGCTTCCAAGAATAATAAACCTAATATGACATTTGTGAAAACTTGATCTGTAGACATGTGCACAGGCTGACTGGATTATCATGGTTTCTCTGTATTAGTTAAATAATGGTACATCAGCTCTGCATCATATTTTGTCTTTAGTCACAACAGATAAGTTTCTAGTATTCCTGATAAATAATGCTTCATTGTTCTCATTTCTGCACATAAACGCTAAATGTGCAGTAATCTACACAAACTTTACAAAGCTCCTGAGGCCAACGTTGTATGTAACGTTGGCAGGAAGGGTGCCGCTAATTTATTGCACCGTTTCAGTAGAATAAAAATATGTAGCGATAAATTCAAATCTGTTGTTTAAACATGCCCTCGTGTTTTCAGATTAATAAAATGAAAATAAAATGTGTAGTTTTTAATTCAAAGCGATATTATTTTGTCAGGGTACTTTAATATTGTTTAAATGCGTTCAGTCTAGTAAACCACATTCCAAAACAAATTATTTCAAATTTATTGATTAAAGTGCTCATAATTGAATAATTTTTTTTGGCTGTAAATAAATTAACCGGACAGACAAACTGATGTGAACATTTTAGGAAGATGTAACAACCAAGAGAAAAAAAAATTATGTACTTTGTTGACATCAGTTTATAGGTATGTAGACGACTTGTTGCTATCCCTACAAAAACCTATCCTAAACGGATGGATCAAACAAGAGTTAAAGATCGTTGTACCTCTAAATTATGATAATAACGAAATAATGCTTGTAGAGTTGTGTCCAATGCATTGCATATTTTTCTAATGTCGTTGTGTAAAAACCTACTCCACCCTTTTATTTATGTGTGCCTCCTTCCGTTTTCATCATAATTTCTTGCTGCAAATGAAAATCTCGGAAAATCATAATATCTTTTAGGTATGCTGTCGATACTGAGACATTCCTTGCTTCTTTATATTCTTTTTACATTCCAAACTCTGAAGGGCATGGTAACCAGAGCAGCAAGTTTGATCGCCTTGAATTCTGCCAAAACTTCAATTTACTAAAAGGTTTGTGTAAAAGACAAGGAATGAAATAATAAAGATGAGCAACAGTATAAAAATTTTAACCAAGAAAATGAAAAAAAGGTTTGGGATGGAAAAAAAATCATCATTTTTCCAATCCTTCTTTCTTGGAAGCAACATTTAACAGTTCATTGCATGCATGTCATGTGTTTTAAAAATATATTCCATTCCACACAACCAACCACCACCAGCACCACCGTCAATCAGCTAAATGAGCAAAGTAAAAAGGATGGAATAGCTGTTATATAGCCAGTTGAAGTTGGAATGCTTTTGCTAAGAACTAAGAAGTGTAGTAGAGGGTAATGTAGTGATGTGATGATCATGAAAAAGAAGAAGAAGAGGGAGCAGAAAACACGTAAATTACAAAGTTGGAGTCTATGTCAAAGCCAGCAGCAGGGAAGCTGAAAAGTTGCTTGATAACTTGGCCATCATCATGATTTTCTTTTTGTAGCATAGTAGTGTGGTGATGGTAGCAGCAGCAGCAGTAACAGTATTCATGTATGTTGGCTCATTTTGCTAACATTCCCATAAAGAAAAGGCAAGAAGGAAAGAAACGGATTCTATATGTTGTATATTATTCCTATGATGACTTTTTACCTCGTTTTTTTAAGCCAACAAGCTAGACTGTCATGCAGGTGAGTTTCAGGCTAGATTTACGTTTGAATACGTCCATTCCACATTATTGCTTTCTATATATGATTCCTCTGAAAGTTAGTTGCCTAAATAAGCATTCTGTTACAGCAGCTCCGGTTAACAGGCAGGTAGGTAGGTACCATGCAAACAGAGTATCTGTTGTTGTTTCAACTTGAAACTTTGAAGTCAAGTTTAAGCATAATATGTGTTAATAATGCTCATATTATATAGATATACGGTTTTGTGTCCGCGTATGCATATTATGTTCGATCTGTACCTTCAAAAAGATCATTAGCTTTTCTCTTGTTCGCACATATATACAATCAGATACATTGTTTCTTTCCGTCTGCTTGTAAAAAGAACTGCAGCTGAGACCCATTCCAACTTTAAACTCCCATAAAACCACTTCTTGCTTTTCCCCATGGGTTCAACGTATGTTATGAGTCTATGCTGGATTCTGGGTACGTACGTATTTACTGCTAAAATGTGAAGTATGCTATGACACTGAATACAAGATAATTGAAATATACGCATTATAATGAAGATGATAGAACAGACTAACCCTGCAATATATGGGAAAAGTGGGATCCTCAAAGTGATAAGAGGAACAAAAGCATTTAAGCAAATGAGATTTTAAAAAGTACACATAAGTAAAACCTTAATCTTTCTATCTATTTTTATTGCAATTGTTACTGTACTGTAAATACATTCAATTTTGAAGGCTCAAAAACGTCTTTGCGGTGTTTTCGTGTTGCATTTATCTGGCATGCAAAGCTGAGCCTTGCTGGATACTGTGCAGCCGTAGCCGTGCAAAGTTGTAAGGACACTATCAAATCTTTCCAAACAATGCTTTTTTTCTTCAAAACATAAGGATGGAGGACGGACAGTGAGGTTTTGGACTTGGTTTTATGAGATAAGCGCTTGATAACGATGTTATAAAAAGTAAAGACATGATGCATAAACTGGTAGTTGGCAAATATATTTGAGAAGAATACAGAGTTAGTGATGTAAAAGGTAATGATTTAATGGTCACTTCAAAATCATTTCATAAGCAGGCATTTCATTGCTACTGCACTGTCCCTGCTCCGCACTCGCTCTCAGAGGCACTGTTGTATGCAAGTACAGACTATTCAAACATTAATTTTCCCTTTTTGCTTGCTCATTTAATTCTTGGCCTTTTTTTCTCCCTTATAAGCTATAATGACCAATGCTTGATCATGCTGATGATGAAGGTATAGGTAGTGAAATAAAATTTAAAATTTGAAGCAGAATAAGAAGGGAAAAAAAGAACAAGTTTTTTTTCTTGGTCGTCTTCATACCAAATAAAAAACCCTTCTGAAGCTGGCCTGGAGACGGCAACCTGTTGAGCTGAGATTCTAAAGCTGTGTAATAGTAATAAAACTCGTTCGTACAATGGCAAAAGGCATATAGATGAATTTGGTCGTTTCTAATTTCATTATGGCAAGAAAGAACTGCTTACGTACTTGGACATACGCATGAAATATATACCTATACTACTTATTTATTGTGGAAGACTGACAGACTAAGACCGAGAGAGACAGAAAGAGAGAGAGAGAGAGAATGAGAATGCAGTGCAGCAGTTACTTTGAGCTGAACATGAACAGAAGATTTATCTCCTTACTAAATGTGGTCTGGTCTGTCTTCGGTTTCGTTACTGCGTATATTGCATACTAACAAACAAACTTAGAGAAAACCAACTTGCTTAGCTGCTCGTCTAATGTTTCAAAAGAAATAAATATATGAACAAGTGTAAAAGTTCTCTTACGGGAAGGAATGGGCAACGGCGATAGATGGATGATGATGAAGAAGAAAATGTGTAGATATACAGATACCTATTTTATTTTATGCTTCACAAACAAAAGTAAATAGATGGAGGGATGCACAACTATGTTTGTGAGCTTGGACGGCGTAGTACCTATTAACATTTTTATTTAAAAAAATGTTTTTGTTATACCTCCAGCAGAGAAGTGTGGAACAGCATGTAGCATGACTTGAAAAAAGACGAAAGAAATGAAATGAAAAGAAGAAAGACAGGATCAGGGTAGGTTTTTGAATGGTTGTAAATACCAGAGGGTATCTTTTGGCAGATAGAAAAAAAGGAAAGAGAGAGAGACCGAGAAGAGTGAAGGGGCTCGTAGACGGGGTGGAGGTTTGCTGCTGACTACATACTTTTGTCATCGGTATGATTGGTTCATTAAGCCTCAACTCGTTGCCGTTCCTCCTACTCCAAAACGTACATGCATTGCTTTCTTTTTAATATACCAAAGGAGTAATGAAATGTTGCTGATATATTCTGAAAGTAGGTAAAACGGATTTTCCAAACCAGCGGGATATTCTATTTAAATAGTTAGTGTCAAAGAATATGCATCATGATTAAATGAGATTTTCGGGTTGTAAATTATGAAATGGTGTGATGACACTTTTCAGAGTTGCTTTGTTAGAATTTGCATGGCTTTTCAGGTAGCCCAAACTGTCGAAAAAGTGTCCTCTTAATGCATAAATTAGTCAATATTTTCACGGACGGACTGACAAACTTATCAATATCAAGTAAACAAGAGGTTCCTGCATTGCTTGTGAAACATTTCGTTTGAAGTGAGTTTCATCTCCATTTATTGTTGAATTTTCTTAACCACTGCTAGACTACTGTAGAAGTTGGCTTTGTATTTGCTTGCTTACGATGTACGAAGAACAAGACTCAGGTGAAAACTTATGCTCTCGTCGACCCGGTCACATTTCACACTGCACTAATATACTATTTCGTTGTGGTTTTCATGCTGCTCATTATTTTTACGAGTTGAGCTTTAAGTATTGTGAAGCTTCACTGAACAAAGTGATCAAACACCATAAATTTTCTCCTCCTCCACTTATTGCAGACAGTTGCAGGGATTTAAATAAAAACCTTCAGTAAGAAGGAGGAAAAAACCCAACGCTACCAAATGAAAAGCCATGCTCAATAATTCCCTAGCAATATTAATTTCCACAGTAACAAAAAAAAACGTAAATATCTATAAAACATTTTTTATGTTCATTTACAATTTTAAATGTCAAATGTTAATGCTACGTCGTCGGAGTGAACATTAAGTACTACTACAAACTGACAATTAAAAGAAGTATTCGCTAGAGTTTACTTCTTCATATTAGGTATGTACATATGTACCGGTGAATACACGTACATAACTCACACAATACAACCAAGTGTGCCCAAAGAAGAAAGAATTGACGAATTGAAAACAAATGAATGTATCATCATGTATTCGGCATAATATTTACTTGGGTACACGTTGTTGCTCAGGTTCTTACCTAGATTATAAATTCTTAGCCGATATCCAATTTATTGCCGGTCTTTCTAAGATGATTGCTTAACTTTGTTGAATGACTTGCCACACCAAAAGAAAGAAAAGGCAATCTTATTACCTTCACACGCGTTCAGAAGGATACAGAGAACACACACTAGTTACATCCCATATTATTACGCATGATTTTACAATACCATAAACCATGTAGGGAACAAGATTCATTACAAAAATGTGCACAACTAACAAACAGTCATAATAACAAGAGGTAATAATATACATAAATACATAGTATTGAATAATGTTCTTCTATTGTACCGTATAACATACATACATACGTGCAGTAAAATGCATACATGTGTAATAAAAGTTTATACCTTTGGGTTGTATGTCTTATATTTGAAATTTGAAATGGGATTAGGTACATTTTGCTGGAGAAATAACACGTTTTCTTTCAATATTTTGCCTGCCCACATAACACAATCAAAATTCTCAGGAGAATAGAGGGAATTTATTTAGATATCAACGCGTGCAACGTCATGCCTTCTAGAAATCAAGTGACTTTGTAATCAAACAAGCGTGGTCCATACGGACCGCAGTCCAATGCTATGATTAGTCTCTCTGGTCTGGTCTGGGAGCAGTAATAATGATGAAATGAAATAGAGGCCTGCCAGTTGAATAACAACGACGAGTGCAATCCCACGTGTGTTAAACTCGAAACTCTTTTAATTAGCTAATCTGTAGCTTGACAATTAGATTACTGTGATTTATTAGAAGCCTTTTCAGGTGGTTTAATTAATTAATACTGATAAAGCTATGAGTAAGCAAGTATATACATACATACATACATACGTTTCTGTTCACTATTCGCCAATGAACTTGAACAAATCCTTTCTGCCACTAACGATATGCAAAATAATGACCAATGAAGAATATAAAAAAATAGATTTTTTTCAAAGTTTGTTTTTAGTGCGCATAACCATAAACTTTACATTTGCGTAACTTGGTTTAAGATGCTCGATTGCATATAGCATGAACTTCATGATGATAATGATGATGATGGTGGATTTTCACTTATCTGGTTTATAGGTATTTATGTTGAAATCACAGTTTCCACTTCACTTTTTAACAAAATAAGTTATAAAACAGAAAAATTTACAGAAAATCTTTCAGTGAGATTAGTAAAAATGCACGTGAACACTTGGGTTGATTTTGTTTACTAGCCCAGTGCAATAATTCAGAACCTTTCCAAAACATGAAAAGAGCAATAAAACACACTTATAAATTATAAATCTCTACAGGCATGCATAACTTAAAAGTAACGCAGCAATATATTTTATTTGACACGTAGCAAACCTTATATTGTCACTGTATATTCATACACATTCTTTCACTATTTGGTCGAACCATACGTGCAATTTATCTCTTCAATAAAATTCAGGAATGGCAGAGTGGTAATATTACGCGTTTTATTAATATGTTGCCTGACACTATTCCTACGAAAGAATTTTTGTAAACAAAGAAAGGCTACAACAACGAATAAGATTTTCTTGTCGTTTCAAATTAAATAGAATACATGCAACAAAAAAAAAGATACTCGTAATCAGATCTACCTTGTCGCAAATTATAGTGCAGGTTGGCAATAAAGCGTTGAAAAAAGGTTTTATGATTATTAATATATCATTGTACCATTGCGATTCGTAAGTTATTATGTTGTGTTATGTATGTCCGGTCTATTTTTGTTACCATGGGTACAAACAAATGGCTTACCTCCATAATATTCTTTACTAATCACGTCAGTTCATGACGACGAGATAACTATCATTTTTTATTTATCAAATGGTAAATTGTAAAAAAGTGATCGTTATAATAATGTACATACTACATGCAAGTGCGAATGGTAAAATTAAAAAGATACAAATTGTTCACTAGTTATCGTATACTTTTTTAAACACCTTACTATCATAAAAAACAACGTTTATTTCATGCAAGCATAACGTTTAGTAAGCAAAGCAATACTTCCTTCATAACAAAACTATTAGCTTTTTATTTCAAGTTTACAAGCTTAAATGCGCAAATGTTGGTATAGGAGGAATAACACGTAATAGAGACTTGTTGTTAGTTGATGGTTTGACACTGGCGCCGCATTTTTATACCTTGTGAACAGCAAATTGTTCCATTATGGTGATGATTTAAGGTCTCTTGTTCCTTCTTTAATTGGCATGCTTTCTCTTCCTAGTTTTTTTATTGGCAGCGCTGTAGTGATTTAGAAGGATTGACACTTAGTTAAACGTTAATTAACATTGTAAACTAGCTAGCAGAAAAGTAGCGGGAGAAATTAAATATACTGGTGGACTTGATATTGACTGAGGTTTGCTGTAAATACTCAAGCCTGTGTATTTAAGTAGAAAAACTTTGAAACCTGTAGCAATATAAATTTTATGTTAGTTAAATTAAAGCAGAGGTGACCTTTCGATTCCCAACAATAAGTCAATTTTTGGGCTGAATGTTTCTTGAAAAGCTTTCTGGGTCTTAAGTGAGCTCATAAATTTATGAGCGTCTATTTATAGCATTATGAAAGGTTGAGATGGACGGACAAAATTAAATGACAGAAAATGATGCTTTGAACAAGTATATCATTTACTGTAGAGAGAAGGATGCATGAAAGACCACACACTTGACACTTTGACATGACAACACAACCCCAAGTATTATCAGCTTATCCTCTTAATAATTCCGATTTACAAGGATTATCTCAACTTTACCTGACACTTTTGTTTGACCATTAGCTTTTGTATTTCCTTTGTTCCAGATCAAAGAATAAATGTATTGAATGTTGACTTTTAAAATTACTTTTAAAAGTTACATCCTACATTGGTATAATATTTGGTACATACATGTCAATTAAAATTAAGTCAAATGAGAAACAGTACTGTACGTTCTTTTACTATATGTGAATGGTATTGTACGAAATGCCTTTTTTACAGCTCTCACCAGTATTAAAGTCAGAAGGACGATACATGGGTACCCATGTACAAGTACATATATATTCTACTAGTTGGTAAGTTTTCTCGAATACTTTTGGATTTTTTTTTGTTTTACCCAAAATATGAAATTAAATTATAAATACATAGGTATACATAACACCCATATTATTTTGTTACAAAGAGTCAAAGAATCAAAGCATGTACGAAGGAGTTACAGTTGTTATTTCAGCATCATCGTATCTTTTGACAAGATAATGGGAAGGGAGTAGTAGTATGTACGTAGTTTTTTTTTCATTACCTTTTGGTCAAGTTATTCAATGAAAAGCTTCATACCTCTTCCATCCGAAAAGAACATTTTCCTCATTAAAACGTATTAAATAGAGACCTAGTCGAAGACCTTTTTGCCTTTAAGAAAGTTATCCCCACGATGAACTTCATTTAATAACAGCAAACATCTACATATCACCATAATATACATACCTACTTACATGCATGAATTTCTGGTTTCTTAGTTTTTCGGCTTCTTCCTTACTTGTCCTTCCATTTGAATTGTGCACCGTTTACTAGAAACCCTGGAAGAGAAAAGGATCGTAGTGATGATGATGATAATGATTTTAGCCATCACATATTGATGAAGATGGGTCCTTTGAGTAGAATTTTCATCATACATATTTTCTATATTCCTATATAAACACATACCACCAGCATTTAGTAGCAGCGTGTACACTGTTTCTCATTGTTATTGTTGATGATGATGATGAGGATACCTACCTGTTTTGTTTTTGATCCGTATAGTTGTACCTACGTATCTACCCTGCCTACCTTTCATGTAGTTACATACAACCTCGATAATATTAATAATATGATGACGATGATCAACCAAAACTCATGGCGGACGGACAGGGACATGCAGTGTATGTTCACTCTCCTGTCATACCAAAAGAAAAATATACATCGAGCCGCTTTCTTGTAATATGCATTCGTAATCCGTCTGCTGCTGGCAGGTCTCATCCACCAAAAATATGTAAAAAAAAAGTCTTCTACTTCTACCGGCTCAACACTATGAATCTTCTTCTTTCTACAGAAACTGCAGTGCTCTTCTTATTCGTAGAAACGATCCTTCTTCTATGATGCAGTGATATTATCAATAACAACCAAAACCAAAGTATTAATAAAATAGCAATCCTTGAATGCATGCATTCCAATCACTCTGCTACTTCTACTACCATGCACATATAAAAAACAACATCAACAACCACTACCCAGAAAAAAAAATCATTTTCTCTCTCTCTCTCTCTCTCTCTCCGTTGCGTTCGTTTCATAAAGATGCATACCTGGATATTAGTATATAGGCAGGAGAAAGAAAAAGACAAAAAAAAAAAAAAAATGATTATCTTACCTTTTTCATCGTTTCATTTTGTATATTAAGGAAATATGTTAGCAGCAAAAAAAGTAATACAATGTTGTTGATGCAGAGTATAGATATGCATTACGTAAGTTCCTCTAGCTAGAAAACATCTCTCAAATCAAGCACGCATCATATTACCACGATGATTTTGATCATCTCACTCAGCATCACCATGGCTATATAGACAAAGTTGTATGGATTTCGAGTTTGTACAATGTTCTTTTTGCTGCTGTTGCTTGCTGCTCTTTGATGAACCAAGAAAATCTTCCTACTAAGTAAGACGACAATGAAAAGGTATTCCTTCAAGCTGAAGCAACAAGACAGCAGCAGGTAGGAATGAAGGAGAAAAAACAAGAAAGTAAAAACTGTAAAAGGTAAGACGATGCAGTAAAACACATAAATACACTGTATTTATTTTTTTATTTACAGCATGCTGAGCAAACCAACTAGCTAGCATATTAGAAAGATTACCACAAGGGAATAAGTAAATTTTTTTTTGGAGATGCTGTTCATGTTAAGAGGTTGTAATCTTACGAACCAAGTAACATAACACTTATAATAATAATACTTACCTGTATAATAGTGCGTGTAATATATAGCAAATGAAGAACAAAACTTCACAGTCGTTGTCGTGCTAGCATAACAAGTCGCCGTTTCGTTAACTGTCATCTACTCATCTATGCACTCTTCTTATATTATGTGGGTATGCTTTGAAATGTGGTGTTCTTGCACAACAACTCACTGAATGTAAAATGGTATTCGGTCTTACCTTTACAAGAAAAACATGGTCATACAATAATAAAGTTTTCATATTGAAAGATTTTGTATTTACAATGGGAAAGAGAACAATGTTCATATAAGCATTATTGAGAGTTGTTTTGCTGCTGCTGCTGCTATTGCTGCAGCATAGCATGCATTTATTATTATTATTTGTAAGCTATACATACCTTTTTTCTTTGTTGTTGTAGGCTGTTAGCCTTTAACACAAGCATCGTTGTTGTATTCACCAGCAATATTGCATTGGCATATTATTCTGGTCTCCTCAAGTCTTCTTATTGTTATTACTTCTCTCTCTCTCTCTCTCTCTTGGCAACTCTGTATATTTCTAATATATAATCCTTTAAACCAGCAAAAATCTCTGCATACCAGTTCAGTTTACTGCATGAGCCCAACGAAACAGAATGATGGGGCTGCCTGTGAAGGATTCGCTTGTGAAAATGGTTTAGCATGCACGATGGAAAAAAATGTCAATAGTACGGCAGCGGTAAAAGTGTCAGAATGTGACAAGATTAACCTTTAATTGCAGTTGACTGAAATTAGTTTGCAAAGTGTTTTGCAAGCTTGTCCATTCCAAAGTGCATTTGAAGTGTGAAGAATTTGATTAGAGTAAACTGCATTTGTTGTTCGATATTTTTACTGAGATTGACAAAATAGTGTA
>JAHZMZ010001950.1:0-12615 GCA_027743805.1 Lepidocyrtoides sp. E14
CAACGCTAATACCGCAAACCCATTCAGCATTAACATAAATTTACGACCAAACCCCAAGTTAAAACATTCACATACCTGTTTTGCGGTATTAGCGTTGAGTCCATGACGTTCGTGTCTTGCACAGGAAGCAATCTAAAATGTAGTTTGAATCACTGATGTCACAGAATTCAAAGTTATTCAATTTGAAACTCAACTCCTTGCTTATTAAGACAGAAGTTTAGTTTTAAGTGTTTCATTGGTTAGCTATTATGTGCACGACTAAACAGAAAGCGTGAGTGGAGTGTTCTTCGAAGATGCCGATAATTATGTACATATGATGAACCTTGCCTACATACTTACTACATTATTGTACGTAGGCAATTTCTAGTTAAGAATGAAACAACACTTTGGCATATAAACTCACTCACAAAATAATTCAATTCAGCCTACAAAATCGAATAATATGTATAACAACAAGGCCTTCCTGCACAAAACCGTAAACTTTGAGATAAAGTTCATCACAAACTAAATTACCATCAGTACATCACTTGCCATTTCTTCTGCCTTGATTAAGCTTGGTTGTCGTCGTCTGGAACTCTAGAGGAACATGGACATGTAGCGAATTCATTTCACTTACTCGCAACAAGTCGCAGCAGTCACAAAATAATCCAATGCAATTAATTCAAACAAATTGCCTGTTTAATGTACATATTGCTTTGCTTCATGGTTGAACACATTTCCATATACCCCACCGTGACCACCAAATGTAAATCACCTCGGTATTAAATTAGTAGGCTCTGTTATCTTCTTAACCACATCATTTCCAACGGACGGATGGATGGATCGTAGTTCCTGGAAAGTCAATTTCAATCAAGAGAGTGGAATCGTGTGTTGGCGTAGGCGGTGATGTCCTGAGTGATCCATGAGAGATTTTAAATCTGTATCAGCCATGTCACGACACAAAATAGAGGTTTCATTAGGTATATCTGCCGTTCCTGTAGCGGCAACAGTCTTCAGTTTTTTATGTACCGTACCGGTGCCTATTTTAATTTTAAATGACTACTCTTTCATCATGCTACAATAAGCTAACCGTGTATGATGAGGATGATGACAGGCAACAAAAAGTACTTGCATTTATAAATAGTAGTGATGCATAGATGTGTAAATGAAGGTAGCCTAAATTCTTTAACAAAACTGTATCAAAATGTGAAAAAAGTATAAACTTTACACTTAAATTACAAGCACCGGTAATTCTTTCCTCAACAAATGTTCCAAACATAAATCACCTTTAGATGCTATAACGGCAGCTATTTTGACAGTGAAAATGTTGCTGGTCCACCATAAAACAAAAAGCTCATAGTGCTCACATTAATTTTGCACTCATACACTGCGAATAATATGCAGTGTGTGGGTGTATGATCATGTCTCTTGATGTGGACTACTAATATTCAGTGTCACGAAAACGTCCACACAGGTACATCACACAAATAATGTGATGATGATTCCGAGCAGTTTTTAGGTATTCAATATATTATTACTCCTGCTAGTCCTGCTAAAATATATACATGTGTCGCCTCTCTTTTTAAGAGGGCTAATCTCTTCTTGGATCCAGCCAGAAAGCTATTATCTCCTCTGCTACCTGCATGTGTTTCGTACATGCTTTATTGAATGTATCAATGGTATTCATCTGTGTACATTCTTTGTATGGATGTTGTTTATGATGTTTTGCTTGCTTTTTTTCTGGGCTTCTTTTTAAGGACTTTGTATCCCTGTGTGTAACATGCATATATGGTTTGTTGCTTTACAATGATGATATTACTGTCTGGTAAAATCTAAATTGTGTGTGGGAGCTGCTGCTGATGTAATACTGAATGAGCAAAATAAATCTCACATGTTTTGTTCAGCACTTTATGTTTCGTAATCAAATTTTCCTATATACTTTTTAAGCATGGACACGTACATAAAGTACATATGGTAGGTAAGTATTTTTTTAAACTAATACATCTGTCCAGACAGAATTCTCTGACGCTGGATGAGTAAGTACAAGTGACTACGTGATGACAGGAAAAGATGCTTACAAAATATCTGGCATGAAAATCATTGCGGATATTAAATGATTTGCATAATAAGCATAAAATATACATGATTCATAGGCATTTAGGAAATATTATTGCAATTAGGCATAATTTTAGCACAACTCGAAACGATTTACACTTTGGCGTACGATAACCATTCGTATTTTCAACTACCATCTGCAGCAGATAAATTTCAATGAAGATATTTATGTACCTATGCATTACTGCTAGGGATTTATGGGACAAATTCAATTAGATAAAAAAATCTAGAAATCGTATTTGTACGCATTTGTTAAAATTTATCATGCACCAGCTTGTTTAATCATGGTTGACAGCTCTTGTTTTATACTTATCATGCTGCAGCACTGTCTTAAACATTAGGAAATTGAAAAACTATTCAAGCATTTAAATTGAATTGGTTTTTAAAGTTTTTCGAGGACTGAATGACTGAAAGCCTCAATCAAACACGTTATGAATTTTAAGTTTCAGGTATGCACGTAAATTAGACACAAAAAGACTACTTTATCACTTGGTTTTATACGGTTCAAGCATTTTGAAATATTCAAGTTATCTGGTTCTTAATAAAACTCTACTTACCTCATGTAAATAGCAAACATTGAATAAGCTGAAGGTCCAGTGGAATTAGGAACGCAGGAGCTGAAAATAATTTTCCCGAACTTTCTTACGACCACTGCACTATCAACTGTATGTTAAAAAATGTTGCATTTAAAATGAGAGTTATTATGTGTAAGCAGAAGAACTACAGTATTAGATCGATGCTCACTATAACCCACTTACTTTTAAGCAATTAAGTTATTTAATGTACTTAATTATCGAAACTTGACATAGACTATTTGAAGAACGTACTGATTTATTCTCCAGTATGTGTGGATGCTATTGTAGAGCTGTAATATATAATGCGTAGAATAAAGTAAAGCAGCTGAAAATCAGATGAGAAATGTTCTCCATGTATTTCGTTAGCATGCAGTAGTAACCTAGTGTTGGAACAGTAGAGGAAAAATGGTGGAACATTACCGAGAACACGTATTCTTGGAAATCGGAGAAACTCGAAAATCTAACTTGAAAAATTGACAAGCTAGAGCTCTCTGGATCCGAGTGAGGGAGTTAGACAGGATCCGGAAAAGCAGTAACGAATTTTCCCGAGTTGGTTTTGACAGTTTCGTATAGACCTCGCTGACAGAACAAATGAAAATAGGAAGTTAGCTTTACACTTTCGAGCTTTACATTTTCTGCTAGTGGGATAACCCATGACTCGGAAAAATTTATTAAAGTGCGGACAATCGAAATGTTATTGAGGTGGATAAAATTTTTGAGCATGTTTTGATAATAATGGAGCTCAAGTACTCTAACCCTAACAGGACTTGGAGATGCTTGGTTGCGTATTTTGACCCATGACATTTGTAATCAAATTGATAGGACTATATGGTTTTTTATTTAAAGTAATATGATATAAATTTTTTTATAAATTATTAATGCAGTTAGTATAACTTTTATTGTAAGTCGCAGTCAGCATAAAGTTACTTGAAATTTTAAATTGAGTCTATGTAAATTTATTTATGCATCAATAAAATAAGTAGTTGTAGTCGAAAGCTTGACACCAAATAAACCATTTCCCCCAAAATCGTTTCAAAAAATTTATCATTAATAAAATAAGTACTAAAAGGTAAGTATTGTGCATTATGTGAATACCAAAACATGAAAATAAATTAGATAGGTAGAAGAATATAATATCCACACATTAGGTCGATGACTCATGCATAGATTGTTACATTGAGAATGGAGAAACAATAACATTGCTTTAATTGCATGAACAGAAATTAATTGCATTATCCAGTCATTTTCTGCCACACAAAATTCTCATTTTAGGGAAATCATTAAGAATTAGAGCATCAGCAAATTAGTAAGCCTAAAATCCATAGCAGAGAGTTTACTCATATTTCAAGCAGCTAAACAAACATGACGAAAATTTTCGAGGATAGGCTTTCACTTAACACCTGTGCATATTTATGCATCATCACGCGTCTGTGTAGCTTGACACAACCACCTAAGTAGAAAACAAGGTGTTGTGAAAAACCAGCAACCGCAAACAGACCCTGTTTGCAATGGCATGTACAGCTATAAGCGTGTATGGCAAGCTATAACGATTCACATTGACATCTGTCAAAATGACAGGTTGACAAATAGCAATTACGATAGAAATTGGGAAGCATTTAAGTATTCAAGGTTTAATGAAACAGTGCTCTCACTTTCCGCTCCGTAATTCTGTCTGAAATGCGGAAACAGTGAACAAAGCTAAATAGTGGAAACTATTTAATAAGTTACCATCACTTGAATTTAAAGGACATAATATTGTATCACAAGGTTGAAAATTTTGTCAGTAAATATTGACTACGATATTCCAACACCAAACATTTACAAGCTCATGAAAATTCATGAAGGAACCCGTTAAGAGAAACTAAATTATCGTTTATCTCCATTTTTATACCATATTTAAGAATATTGACTACGATATTCCAACACCAAACATTTACAAGCTCATGAAAATTCATGAAGGAACCCGTTAAGAGAAACTAAATTATCGTTTATCTCCATTTTTTGTTTTTTATACCATATTTAAGGTATTTATGTGGAGCCAAATGAAACGTTTTTACGTGACACATTTTACTGTACTATACTATACATACTTGATCGTATACACCAGTCAATTAATTTAAAAAATTTAAGGAAGATAAAAATACCTTCATATTTTTTTTGTCATTTTACTTATCAAGCGAGTATTCACTGTGATAACATCAGTTCTTCATTCACAACTTTCATAATTAAGCAATTCAGTCAGACACCAAAAAAACTGATTATTCAAACAGATAGCATTGAATAATTTAGTCAGGCTCTAGAGACTCGAGAGTAGGCTCACACACTACACGCCGCTTTATAATAGAGCAAACTAACGAGCATGTATATACAGTGCAGCGAGTGTCTGGGGAAAAGTGAAAATTTCAAGATTTTAACTGAACAAGACGTACAGGATATTATGTGTGCAAACATAGAATCAGCAAAATAATCAGTTCAGTCAAAATGACCAGGAAACTTTGCATTTCTAATTTCCAAATCATAAGTAAAGTATAACATTCCTGTAGATTATATAGATTGTAGTAATACAGTCATTTGTCCACATTGTATACCGCATACAGCGCAGTTTTTTTTTCTATAAAATTTGCAAATAAACGCAGTTGCTGGAGTCTTCTTTAACTGCGGTGCAGTTCATGAAATTATAGACGTATAACAACGTGCAGTTTTTCTAATAGAATGCATATAGGACCTCCACTCCAAAAACAGTATAATTTTTACCAACTTGCAGCATGTAAAACACATAAATGTATTGTACGTACTACTCTGATCTACAATGAGAATCTGCAAATCTAAGGATTTTCAAAGGAAGCCGAGACTCGTGTTTAATGAAATGTGAAACACCTAACCGAGAAGTAAAAAAAACCTACATCAACGGCGTCTGCCTGAAGTGAATAAATGAAAAAAAAAGAAACATTTGAGTGTGTATAAAAATAAAACATTATGCAAAGTGAGATTTTTTGTACATGACCATTCTTCAAAAACTTTTTTTCATACAATAGAACAAAGCAGTGCTGTGTATACAATAATTACACTGTTCCTGTACATACGCTTCATTTTGTGGCGAGAAAAGTGTAAGACATTTAGGTTTCATATTAAGAATACTGAATGTATAATAATAACAATAATAACTGCTGAGGGCTCTTGTTACCCACACTGGAAATTTCATGCTAACAATAAGCATAAAAATTTTCTCAATTCGCCAGTACATCCTACATGAGCAGTGTAACAAAAGAGGAAAATGGGATTCTTGAGAATGCCGTGCCACTGTGTCGTACCAGTTTAACCAGCTAGTCAGCCACCACATACCACCACCACCACCACCACCGTCGTCGCCGCCACACCAGAAAAGTTCTCTCCCGCTTTCACAACGGCAAATGATAGGAAGCACGTTAGGTTGCTCGAGGTAGTATCGAGGTAGTTTTTTTTTTGGTTGATGACGTGAGTCGCAGGGACATCCGAAATCCTTAAACTTTCCTAAACATCACTTCATATAGCTATTTCTTCTCAAGTAAAAGGGTCTTTGCAACACTTTGGGTGAGCTATATATAATATCGTCATATAAATATCTACATCGTAAAATGCTTCCCATGCAAGGATACGTATATAGGTGATAGGTACTCATATTATATTATGATTACATGCCTAATCTACGTCATACATTCCCCTATACCTACTTCTATGTAGGTTGGTGATTTTATGGTATGTAGGCATACGTCAGTATGTGCTTTAATAGTTTATATATAAGCTAGTGTTTTCTCTATTGTCGCACAAGTGTTTTGGTAAGATAGATATACCTCGTAACGGCATAAGCAAAACCAAATGCTGTGTTGTTGGGTGTGACGAAGGAAAGTGAAGTTGTTCCAGAAATGTAGGTTACTACAAGGAAACCAACTAGGCAAAGTGAAAACCAGCCAAACTGAGCCACACTCTCCCTCTCACACACACACATGTATAAAGAGAACTGTGAAGGGAAAAAAAGCAAAAAAGGAAAATTTGCAGTGTTGGATACGGCAGACTATGTAATACGGCGGCATGTAAAACAGCAAGCTGCTGTAAGAAGACTGATGTATTCGATACATAAAAAGGGGCCACGGGCCATGCTGCTGCTGTTGCTGTTTATTCCAGCCATGTTACTACTACTACATCTAAAACGGCATATTAAATATTGCTGCTTCTGCAGAGCACAGAGTGAGAAAAGAAACAGCACAATATTACAGCAAGTGAAAGGAAGCCTTACTCAACAAAACATATGAATTTTGCCGTACATGTACAGAAAACGAACACAAGCAAAAAAAGCGATATGCTACAGCTACAAGGTGAAAACAATAACGATACGATACAAAAATATTCTCTCAACCTAACAAAAATGTAAGCTTTTATCTATAAGCTTTTGTACTACTATTACAGTACCCATTTGTTTTCCATGAACATACAAAAAAAACCTACAGACAGATAATAGATCCCACCACGTTGCAATAATAATAATAATAATAAGCAAAAGAAAGAGAGGAGAGAGAGTGTGTCATATGATATCTGGAGAGAGAGAAAGAGGAAGGAAAGTATAAAGGAAAACGCAACCAGTACCATCGTAATACTTACTTACCATAAAATGTATAGACTTAAACTTGCAGTGTTTTCAGAGTGATACATAGCGTACATGGAAATAAATATACATGCATAAACGTACCTTTGAGTAAATAGGTATACATGCTTCCTTTTAGCCAAAAGCTATAACTAAACAAAGTAGCACCACTTTTCCAGTGCTTACAAAGAACGCACAGAAAGTACGGAGTAGAATAGTCTGAAAAGGAACAATATCATGATACCCAGTGCAAAAGTTCGAGCCAACCCGAGTATCCAACGAATCATCGTCATCATCATCATCATCATCACTTATCAGCTTTCCCAAAGCTAGAGAATGTGTTGGTCCGGAGCGAAAGCTAAAATCCTTTACTTTTCTTGTGCTACCTACTCCAACGAAAGTTTTTCTAGTCACTCTTACTGCTGCTTTTCTTCTTCATGTCAGTCTCACACACGTAAATACACGGAACGTATATCGTCGTAGTCAGTCATACCATTTTTGCTGTTGATATTATTATTGTGCAGGGGAAAAAAATTTTTTTTTACCGCACACACACAGACACACTATGACAAAACCAGTTGTACTACTAGTAAAACTATCATCATCATCCTGTGTAACGTACTAGTGTATGAAAGCCTGCTCCAAGTAAAGTAGTGCAGAGAAAACACGTTAGCTTTTTGTTATTTCCATCATTCCATCACTTTTTTCTTCTTATCGTCAATATTATCCCTGAAAAAATATCCAAGAAATGTGGAACGTGATGTTGGATGTGATGGAGGCAAAAGAAATATTCTGTTGAGAGTGTCCATCTGTCGATCTCTATATCTGTGGTATTTAATGGAAATTATTGTTGATTGTTGTAAACGTACAGAAAAAGAAAGCGAGAGAGAGAGAGAGAGAAAGACAGATGATCATCTGATATTTCTTCAGGTATAGTGCGTGCGCTGGTGAAAGAACGTGCATTTGTGCATACACGGAAAGTAATAATATTCGGAACAGGAAAGAAAGTGATGATAATTTGTTGTTTGTTCTTCTTGATCCATGTTTCCGTTTCCTGTTTGTGAATTCTATGCGTATGGAAATATTCAAAAATGTGAAAAAGAAGTTGTGCTAGGGAAAGTAATAATAATATTCTCGTGTAGTTCTTTTTTACGACAATAAATAATAAAAAAAAAATCAATTTACAGCAAAACATTTTTTGGTAAATTGAAACGTTTTATTTTTGTTTGATGATCGAATAACGGTGCTCGTGTTGTTATCATTGAAACAAATCGGAGACAATTTCACCCAAAAAAAATACATCGGAAAATGTATTGCTTCCTTAAAACAACAAATTGAAACAAACCTGATTGACCATGTTTCTAATTTACATTTATCACATAAACGTTCATAGTCGTAAAAGTGACCAGAGTGGTTAAGGATTGAAAAAAAATGTGAAAATAACCAAGATAAAGCAATGTGACAAGAGACAGTGCAGTTATTCCAAGAGGTGGACAGGAAATAGAACCGGTTACTACGGCATGGCTGCTATTTTGTAGCAGCACAATTAATGCCAATACTTTGTCGAAAATTAACTTGATTGGGCAATTACGTAATTGCGAGAAAACGGTTCTATTCATTTACATGTACGTACACGTGCACGATTATTAATAAGACGATGGTTATCGTCATCATCGCAGCTCGTTTTTGCGCCATCGATCCCCCTTTGTGCATGACACAATGAAACAGTACATTCTGAAGCTGTTCTTGAGTGAAAGTTCTAAAAAAATGAATACTTCAATCGATTATTCTTTCCCCAGCTAAGGCAAGCAAAACACAATTTTATTATTGTGTGCTGCTTAACATGAATTCTTACGGTCCAATTGAATGCATAATATATACACACACAGACAGACACAAAAAAGAGATTATTGATCCATTATTACTAACCCTGTAATTTGTTAATAACTTACTATAGTGGTTGTGCTAATGTTATGTCATCAAATGACTTTCGTATATAAAAAAACTGTTTGAATGACAGAGCAGTGCAATAGTACTAGTTACACATTAGATTAATGTAATTACTATAGATTATAATTATTTATTGTAATTCGTAATGTAAACTATAGAGTTCATGTTTATAAACTTGCTCCGAAATGCTCGAGGTGTAGAAGAATAAAAAACTGTAGTTTGGTTTATTCGAAATATTTAAAAAAAAACATAATCCCAGACAATATCAACTTGTAGCACACACAATCAGTACATCAATCTAACTTATCATCAAGCTTGAAATTTACTATATAGTCTATCTTTAGAATCCGCTGTTACATCATCATAATTAATGTAAAACACTAATTTATTATACACGATAATGCTCTACAAGATAGAAAGGTGTATTTACTAGAAAAGAAAACATGTCAAACGTCTCTCCATTTTTTGCCTCAATTTGTAAAGCCTTGAATTTCCAAAAAAAAAATAATAATTTAGTACTACATAAAAACAATATTTGCCAATAATTCAGTAAGTAGTACACTTAATATACATACTTTATATACATTTGACGTTTCAAAATCATTTAACACGTTTTGGAAGTCGTTACTTAAGTCTTGATTACTACACTACAAACGCAGTACTCATATACACACACTGTCAGTCAAATAAACCATAAATTTAGAAGTTAGAGCGAATCAGTGTTGTTTATGTATACATATAATAAAATGATAGCTATACATGTTTAAACCAGAAGACAGAACTTCTCTTGCAATAATAATAATGGCACACTAATCACCATTAAAATGGTCATGTGGAGAAAGTAAAACCACTTTCATTCAAGAAAAACCCAGCATTAAAAAAAAGAAAAGAAAGTACACATCCATCTGACCATATTGTAGAGCACGTGAAAAAAGAACATCTATAAGAGCAGCACAACAGCAAACAG
This sequence comes from Lepidocyrtoides sp. E14, assembly GCA_027743805.1. NCBI lineage: Eukaryota > Metazoa > Arthropoda > Collembola > Entomobryomorpha > Entomobryidae > Lepidocyrtoides > Lepidocyrtoides sp. E14. Next base: position 10,205 of record JAHZMZ010001950.1, read on the forward strand.
CTTCGCCATTTGGATTGGATTGTGAATTCCTGAATACAAGATTACGAGGCAATAAAACGTTCAAGAAAGGAGAGAAGAAAAAAAAGCTCATGTGTTGTACGGATGGTGAAAGTCTCAAAGAGCTGCAGTAGCAGTAGTAGTGGTGTTGTAGCAAAGCGACAACCACAACAACAGCAACGCGCTCGTATCACGCGGTAGTATAATAGCGAATAATCCAAGAAAAAAAAACTATAGTGTAGCATGCATCTGTAGCGGAGATTGACAACTACTGCTGAGCCATCAAAGAATGTCTTTACTTAGCGTAACAGGTACGTGAAAAAAATAAAGCTAATTTTATTCAAATACGCACATGTAAATGCATCAAATTTTTTTTTCGTGGTAGTAGGTAAGCAATAAGAGTAAGTGGTAATTGGCTGCACATATTTGCACACGTATGAATGAAATACTATGAATAAAACACGATTATGATGAGCCAATCCCATTTCAGGTTCAAGTGCAACCATCATCCATCCAATAAAGTTTTGGGGTGATGTGATGAAATGAGCTTTTGTTGATAACCTACTTTGTTTTCATGTTGGAAAATAATGTACTTTTGAAATGTTAGTGAATGTTTATTGCACATGGCAAACATTGTTATTGATCGCATCAATTTTTGACAAAATCAACAAAAATATGAAATATTATGTGACAAAGAGTGAGTAGGATTGTATGAGCCTTTGCAAAAAACACAATAATACGAAGCGGAATTTTTATTCATTTTGTGGCTTTTGACTGTTTGACATACTTAGACAAGATCTTTCTAATAATAATGCATCAAAAGAAGTCATAAATGCAGATGTGTCAAAAGAAAAGTTTGAGAAACTTCCCATTATAAAAGCCTAAGCTGACACAGAGGAACTTTTCCATTAAGATTAGTTTTCCTTCAAATCATTCAGGCTCAAAGTTCCAAGAATCATTGTTTTCTCCAACAACTGTTCCAAATATGTACAACAAGTCCTGTTTCTGAAAATCTCAAACTTTTAAAAACTAGTTCAACCTGGAATATTGGACATTGATCATTTTTGACTGCCTTGTCTGACCCATGAAATTTGAAAGTCTGATTTGAACTGTGCTTCGTGTAGTAGAGCTGCTTATGATGGATTCATTTGGTATTACGTCAGCAATATAGACCTACGGGCACAACAGCAAGCTATTAACCCTCCTCGTCTCGCAAAATTTTTTTGGAGCGAAACGAAAACGAGCATTAATTTTGTTATTTATATCTCCATGATATTTGCGTCATAAACATGTCTTCTTCAAGCACACACTATATAACCACTTCCTTCTTAAACTACTCCATGTTTCAATGAAAAATTAAAAATCAAATTTAATTTAAAAAGGAAATGACAATTTTAATAACGAATTTTCTAGTGTATGTACTTTTTCCTTTTGAGAGGTACATGAAATATTTACAAAGTAGTAGTGTCCTACTTAATTTTTCCAACGTCTTTCCTTTCAAATGTATGTAGGTCCTTCTAATTATGCTTTGAATATCCTTACCATTACTGTCGACTGATAAAAGCTTGATTTCAAATGGAGTACCTAAGAACTACATTTTCCTAATAAATAATGGAAAAGTCCATGGTGCGAAAAGTGTGCCCAAGTAGCAACATTTAATTGCGATCAATAACGATGTAAGTAGGTAGTAGTAGCCCTCTACAACGAAATAAAAAAATAAATAAATGTCACCTTTATATTTTCTGCGTAAAATTCACAGAACCCGTTATCCTTAACATACTTAACAGTTGATGCTGGTGTATTCAAAGAAATTAATAACAAGTTCACTATAAATCATTATTACCGTTCACTTTTCAATGTGTCCACACTTGTCTTGGTCGTACTCTCTAGTTTGTACTTCAACATAAAATATACACCATGTATAGATGTTTCTCACAGTGTCCCTCCCTCTCATCTCAAGTGCTTATTATTATGGTTCACCCGTCATTCAAATACTCTATTTCTAACTTTTATAATATTCCTTTTATTTACAGTGAAGACAGCGCGTTTCGTGGGACCTCAAGGTGAGTTTGTAATTTGTGCAACACTTACAAATAATGACTGCTTACATATGTACATATTTCTCAGATTCAGGCAACTGGAAGAATGTAACAATCTTAAAATCTTTTGTTAGGAATCTATATACCAAAGCTAGTTAATGATTTATATCATCAAGAGAGCTCAAACGTGTAGAATTTTAGCAAAGTAGACATGTCGAGACTCGAGACAAACCAATTTCATGGCTCAGTGTCAGCAAAGTTCAAAGGAATTTGGTGCAACATTCACGAGATAAAAAGGATAGACGCTACTCTACACATTATTTATCTACTTTAATTCGGTTTAATTATATTATGGTCAAAGAAATACATACGTAC
>JAHZMZ010001951.1:0-10942 GCA_027743805.1 Lepidocyrtoides sp. E14
TTTCATGCCTGGCCTGTGCATATGCAATGATAATGATAATAATAATATTGCACGTCTTATGTGTGTACGTAAATGTAAGTATGTACTGCGTAAAGTCCTCATTTAAAAGGATGTTTTGTGTTAAGCATAAAATATATGCAAATTCTTAATACTTGGTTGGAGTGAATGGATGTGATGTGTGAGTTGAGTATTGCGTTGTGTGTTTGCATCCTCATTTTTTTCCACAGTCAACTCTAAAATTATGAAGTATGCTGCAATAAGTAGAAAAAATATGTGTAATACACAGTATGAGCATTTTACTATATAAAAAAATGTTTTACTGGAGGAGAAAAGCGAGTTATACTATCTTGAACGGATAGCAAGAAGATAGAAATAATGGCTTTCATTCACACCGACACACATGAAGAGAAATATGTTCTGTTTTGCTGAAGGAAAGCCGGATACCATGAGCGCATGCAACCATGCAAACCCCTCTCATTGTTACGACGACAAGGACGGGAACAATATCTACGAATCCTTATATTATCTTGTTTTATACTTCCTAGCTTGAGAGAGCGTCATCGAAGAGGAAGAAAAAAAAAACCTATGTAGATTTTCATTTTTATTTCTTTGCAAAATAGCAAGGAAGAAAAAATGGCAAAAAGTGTAAGAGGATGATGATAAGAGTATGGAAATAAGGAGAATATCATGNAAATGGCAAAAAGTGTAAGAGGATGATGATAAGAGTATGGAAATAAGGAGAATATCATGAAAAGCGGGACAAGTAAAAGGTGTGAAGAAAGGAATAAAAAGGAATTCTGCTTCTTTTTCGTCATATCTGTTGTTAAATTTTAAAGAAACGCGTAGTGCCAGCTGAATACATTGGGAGTAAAAGAGGCGACAAATATGGATGAAGAAGGAAAATAAAGAAACAGAGAAATAAGAGCGCACAAGTGCATATAAAAAGTACAAGTTGAAAATGTGAAAGAAATGGCATAAATTTGATGGGTTGAGTCACCCCATTTGTGGCTTTGCTGCTGGAGTATTTGCTGTTCAATCCATTAAAAATATTTTCCTTTTTGATAGAGTCCTCACGCATTTCGCGAAAACGCAATAAACAAGCCGATTTATGGATCGTCAAAGGGAACTAGTGTTTTTTAGTGGCGTTTGGAAAACCTGCAAGCGCAATATTTGTCAATATAGCTCTAAAGTATTCCTCTTTTGCTGTGCCGAAACATCGGATAATATACATAATATGGAAATACCCAAGCAATTATTTGTTACTACCCTAGCAGGCAGTATTGATAATACCAGTTTATGTTCCACAATTTCGGAAAATATTACGTAGTACTTAATAACATCCAATGATATTTTATAATAAATATTCGTATTGCATTGTTTTTAACAGACACCGATGACCTGTGACCTCCACGTTCAAGCTGGATTTGATTATGGTAATGAAATGCCGATTGTGACTAATATACCTTATTATTGCATTTCACATGTATATATGCACTTGACCTTTTAACGGTTTTTAACGGTTTCCTATGACCTTTGACCTCCATCTTTGAATACAAGTGTAATACAATGGTAAGGAAGCTACTACAAAAATCAGAATTTGAAAAAGTACAACCGTTCGGTTGTTAAAGCCAAACGAAGAATTTGGTAGATTATGACGTCAATAAATGTTTTTTCAACATCTTCGAGTGTAAATACAAAGTAGATCCTTAATTCCTCTTGGAGAACAAGTTGTAATAACACGATAGAGAAGCATTTCCTTATCTATTTCATAAATTGTGAGGGTTACGTTACCTAATCCATCACAATTAGGCATTCCTGTAGTTATATGACAGATTAACATGCATGTATTTTTATGACTATGATTGCATTTCCTATATAAAAGTAGTAAGCGTGATTGGTAATCCAAATGACCTGAAATATTTTTTTTCTGGAGCCTGCTGCTGATAATCGTTTACAGACATTTTAGTTTTGATCCGCTTATGCATGTGTCTGTAAGTCTGAAATGCTTAATATTCTCTTCTTTTGTCTGTCAACGTCATCACAGCGTATGTAGGCCACCAAGTCGTACCGTGTTCTAATATTAGCAGTAGTACAAATCATGCAATAGTTTTAAATAAACTTGTAAGATATTGCTTTTTATTTCACTTTCGTGAGACACATTAGTATCTACGCTTGTACATACGCAGCAGCGTACATATATTCTCATTTCTTAAAACACTTACCTTTTTGTGTGTGTAAAGATGCCCTAAAATAGAACAAAAAAAGTTTTTTGTGGTAAGAGAAAAGAGAGGTTGTGGAGACGCGCATTTAAATGATGATGATGATGTCTTCTTGGTGGACCCACTGCTCGGCACAGAATTCAAAGAAAGACATGGCTTGCAAAGACGACACTGACACATTGTCTCATGAGTGAGTATAAAGTGACATGACAAGAAGAAAGGAAAAGACACACACTCAAACAAACAGATGAAGATAGGAACAAGTTAAGTAGAAAAGCTGAAAATTTTCGCTAGTATTTTTTTGGGAAAAGTTAGAAAACTTGAAACAAGGTTTTAACGGCTCTAAAAGCGTATGCTTGTACCTGATAGTCAAAGTTTGACTAGACTGTCACTCCAATTGCTGATTAAACTTTCTACTTTTATTCCTTTTCTCCCCATTTCTCGTTTACTACATCAGCAGCGGCGGCAGCAGCAGCAGCAGCAATAACAAACTTCTCCCCATAGCTATCCATTTTATTCCACTTCTATTTATCTTAATGCATTATTATGGAAGAGACATCATCATCATCATCATCACCATCACCCTGCTCCTCCTCAAGGACAATGTTGGTGAAATTGTCTGAGCAGCAGCAAACGTTGCTCCGGTGGTAATACAACCATGCTGCCTTGTTGGATTTATTTTTATTTATTTTTTTAGAGAGCAAAAGTTACTTGAAACTGGAACCTTGCGCTCGTGCATGTCAACAAAATCCATGAAGTCGTCCGTCTATCTGGCTTTAAAATACTTCTTCTGGATGGCTGCATGAACGGACGTTCCACAAAGCAAAGCAGTAGTAAAAGATACCTCCTTCAACTCTCATTCTTTTCTTTTGAATTTGTAGTATTTACAGAGCTGCTGCAGTCGTGTAGGTGCACATCTTGAGCACTTACGCTCATGTACCCACTAATTTTGATAGCTGTGATGACACAAACGAAGTACTCTGGCGACAGTACAAGTACGCAGTATAGAATTTTTGGTAAGCCAAGTGAGCATTGTTTGCGGTGTGATATGATGCCTTTCGTCAGGAATGCATACTAATTTTCTATTTACTTCTTCTCTCTAATAAATATTACTGTCCGAAATAAATCTTACCTATAGCCACTAGTCACTGGACATAAATAAATATTATGGAAGTGGGGAAAGTTATGTTTAAATGAGCAGCTGAAATTTGTGCTCTTTTGGATGACAGATAATGTCAAATCATAATAAATGCACTGCCACCGACATATCATTCTTGATGATGATGATGATGATGATGATTGTACAAAATAAAAGAGAAGTGAAAATGTTTCGTTTCGTTTGTGAATTTAGTGGTGTTTGCGGAAGACTTTTTGGTTATGAAACAGTTGTGTCTTTGGCTGGTGGGGATGGAGAGAGAAGCACAGGGGAAATGGTTTAGCACTCCTCATTGCTATCAAGTAAGCACGTTAGCTTTTCACTTCCGATGAAACCCTGCATATAAACAATGTACATGGCCACGTCGCCGTTGTTGTTCGTTCTGTCTGTCTGATGAGTCGTACAAAATACGATGAACGTGTTGAATCATATTGTAACTCTAGTAATCATCATCATCATCACCATCGGATCAGTTGAGTTATGTGAAATGGGATGCGGGCCAGACTGGGCCAGCAAAAGTTACTCTCTGGAGTCAAATTGACAGCGGCTCTATTGGGCAGAAAGCTTGCCACTACAGCAAGGATTATGTGGGATTTTACTTGTCAGTTTTTAAATAATAAAATAACGAAATGATAAACGACAACAATAAATTCTAGTTGGGTTTGGTTGCATAAAATGGGAGAAAACACTTTCAGTGTGAAAATGACAACTGATTGAATCAGTGATATTGTAAAACGACTTTTTACTGAAAAAAACTACAAGCAATCAAATTCACTTAACAAAACTAAACTATTTAGTTTATTTTTGTGTGTAGATAACTGCATTTTACTTTATAATTTTTAGGATTGACTATTAAAAAAACGAACGTAAAAATATTCCAAACATTTCATTTAAAGTTCAGTAGCACGCTTCATTATCTTATCGTCATAAATATTTTCAATCGACAAGCTAATATTTTGTTTGCTTACCGGTTTTTTTTAAAAATAACTTATTTATCATTAACATGCCTTTTCGTGTTGAAATTCCATCTTATAAAAAGTATATACATTTCGAAACATATTTGTTTTACTACGGTGGTGGCGGTGGTAAGCAAGATAACATTTAAATTAGATACACGACTTGATTCATCAAGTTGTTGCAAGCTAATACGATACACGAGATCAAATTTAGGCAGGTTGCTTACTCTCAAAATCTCTCAATTTCAACCACCACCACTGTAATGCAGCCTTTTCCACTTATCTATGTTGGTCGTCGTGAGAAAAGTGTCGTTGTTGTTCCTGTATTTTATGAAAGACATGGTTGACTTTGACGTGCTATCTTGTATTTCAACATGATACATTCTGATATCATCTCTCTCTCTCTGTCTCTCTCTTATGCAATCCTTCCTTGTCCAGTTGGACATTGCAGTAGTAGTAGTAGTGAATCCCGTTTTGGGGTGAAACGAGCTTCCAAAAAAATGGGTAGTAGTGAGTGAGGTGAGTAAAGAAGTGAAACCGCTCTTGTAAATTAGGGGCCATTCATCAGTAATAAATATTAAGGCAGAGTTTTATACCTTCAAGAAATTACTCTGCTTACGTATTACCTTTTTTCCTCAAGAGAGAAACCGAAACCGACAAAAAATTTGAACAACTGCTTTAGCACAGGTGTGTGTATTTATTACAAAATCAGTGTAACTGAGTATCTCTCATAAAAAATGTAGATAAACTACAGAGAAGTCTTTTCAGTCAACTGTACTTAAAGCGATTGTGAAGGAAGAGAAATGGTGAGATGATATGAACTACAAAGATTAAAAGTATTTACAATTGTTAAAGAGCAAGAGATGTTTTCAGATGTACTTTTGTACAAAAAAGCACAAAATCCATTGGTTTTAAAATGAAGCGGTGAGGAATACGGTGGTGGTAGTAGTGACGGTGATATAAATAAATAAATAAGTTGTAGTAGTGCAAAGGGACGGTTTTTAGTGATGATGAGGATCACAGATTGAAACAAGTTTTTTTTAAAAAACTGTACATAAATACTACTCTACTTTGACTTTTGTACTCAAGTCAACGCAAGATTTGAAAAAGAACGTTGTGCTTTCTGCTGCTGCTGCTTTTGCTGCTAGTGATGTGATGATGTTGGCTGTGTAAATGCAAGATGTGTACACGCAATAAACATGCTCATAAAATGCAGACAAAAAATACTTTAATAAATCTGATGATGATAAGATCTGAAAAGAGGAGAGAGAAAAAGGCTTACACAAGTATTTTTACAGGGCAACAAAAATAAGTAGAGAAGAGGAGGAAGATGAAGAGACACAAGGCGCAAATGTAGAAATTCATCAATCACCGAAATAAAGATATCCTATTGCACATGATGTACGGGGAAGAAAGAGGCATGGAAATGGAAGACGAATACAAAGCAAAGTAGTTAGTAGAAGAAAAAAAGGGAAGAAAATGCAGACCAGAAAAAAAATATATGAAGCAGTTATAAGGTCAAGAAAGATAGATAGTAGTGTTAACTAAGAAAGGATTTTTTTTATGTTGCCTCTGTCTCCATAGTTTGTTAGTTGAATGATTGTTGTGGTAATTTTATAGTGGTGTGGTAATAATAATGGTGGCATGCATATGGCAGCTGCAAGCTGCTCTTTCTTATAATCATTGTACTTTAACTCATTCATTTGATTTCTTAATCATGAATCTTTTGTTATGGAGTGCAAGTTAATTTATTTCATTGTTGAAATCAAGACGAGTCAGTGCAACGTGCTTGCATGCATATGCGTAGGTATTAATATGAGCACAATGCTTAAGATGATGATGGTGGGGAATAGGGAGTCTGTTTAAATTTAATGGCATTCTTGGTTCTATAATATTTTTAAATAGAGGCTGGTGTTGTTATAGTATCCTTCGTATTAGTCGAGTAGAGGTATGCTTAATATGGGATTAGGTATTTAAATACTTTTTTAATGCTAGGTATGTAGGCATATGAACAATTTCATTTTAGAATAGTGACAATGAATGTGTTTTTAAGCGAATAATATTTTTGTTACTTAAAAAAATTTCAATATTTTGAGCATTTTCATATTCGAATACAAAACGGAACAAACGAGAAACCAATTTGACATTTCGATAATAAGTTACGAATATTAACATTTCTTGGAATTTGATGTTAACTACCAGTTGTTACGCCTCATTATCAGCAATAAACAATATAATGTTGAAAAAATGCTTAAAATATGTGACATACACACCAACAATAAAGAGTTCTATTTGAGAAAGCTATTTAATTAAAAGTTGGCAGCAGCAGCATAGTTTCACAGCTGTCTTTCATATTTTTTTTTCAACTCCATTATTACATACCTAAGTATTGACAATAGTAAGATCACTACCACCACCACCGCTTCACTTGAGCCATCAGTTTGACATAGCTTTGGTTTCTGCTCTGAATGCAGTGATGAAGATGAGTGTTGATAGAATGCAATAATAAGGTAAGTGTAATGTGCGAAATTCGCACCTTTCATCCTTTATTTCCACCCATTCTTCTTGTCAAAGGTATATCTGACGATGAGTGAACTCTCGCTCTTAATAAGCTTCGCTTGATTTCCGTGACACAGAACAATCCTTTAGATTTCGGAAGCCTATCTTCTGCACATAATTTGTTCCGATTCAAATGGCTGTATGATAAAGGCTCAAAAATATTTTTAGATGACGGCAAGCCAACTGTCGAACTTACATAGGACAGGTACAAGGAAAGAACTTATATTTCCAGACAATATGAATATATCATGAATCTAGCTGTGTAATATGGCATTACTATGTATGAAACTATTGAAAACAACAAAGAAACTGATGTTAATCACAGATGCTAGAAATAATAGATGCATGATGTGGGGATGGGGGTGATGATGGTGGGACTGAGAAGTAACACACTTTTCCTTTAATCCGGTTGGCTACCCAAAACCCGCTTATAGCTCCACTCAGCCCGTTATATCATCACCAGCCTGATCATCTCCATCATCGTATTAACCTTTTTTTCATATTTTACCAAATAAATGCATTTGCTGGTGTTCTGCTGAGTGAGCGAGTGAGATATCAGTGGCTTACCTTTCCTTCAGTCAGACTCTGGTGACGTGTTGCAAGCCTTCTCCTTTCAAGCCGATCTGCATTAGCATTTATTTGCACATTTTCCCATCAGAAGCTCATCTTCAAAGAGTGATGATGATAATAACGGAGGTATTGAGTGTGATATCTATGTATGTCTAGCTCCCATCCACAACAAATCCGTTCATCAAAATATTTTGTGGTGGTGGTAATGCATATTTATATGCAAATAACACTTAGCAAACGCTACTTGTGTGGTGGGAAGTAACATTGCACTTTGATACGTGACAGGATAACAATGACATTTTGACGAAAGTAATGCATATCAATTGTACGTGTCGTGCTGCTTTAATGTGATGGGCTGAGGTTGGTGGTGGTGGTGGTGCTGGTAAGGGATGATCCGAAAGTTGAAGGGGAAAGGGAAAGAGATGATTGAATTATAAATGCAAACCCAAACGAGGAAAACATTTTGGGGTAATGTGTATCTAACATGGTATCGGGCTAATGTAATTGATTATTCATATGCAAAAGCCTTTCTACACCTTGCCAGAGTGACATATCTAATCACCATTTTGACAGCAAGAGGAGTCTAATGCTTTGACTTGTACTGTGGTGGTACATCAACACTCACTTGAGAAAGTTTGAGCAACAGCAGCATCTATTATTCCATTTAATTGGGAGTACTTAGGTGGTAAGGTAAAGTTAATTCTAAAAATACTTTAAAACTTTTGAAGCCAAAACATTTTCCACGTTACTTTCATTGCCCCCGTTGTTGCGAAACAAACATTATGACAATATTTTGATCGGAAATTTGTTTTTATTGTGTTTCCTCAATTGACAACTTCATCAGCATCAGTAGTACAGATCCACCATCACCACCAAGAAGGGAATTTAAACAGTGCAGTAGTAATAGTGGTTACAATACAGGTTTTTTTGATACTTTGAAAAGGCCACTGGTAGAAAAGAAAGTTGATTAAAATATGGAAATCGAATTTGAAAATCATTTCCGCTCCCCTTCAGCATAATTTTTCTACAGTTTAAAAAAACATGTCTGCCTCCCAACAACTTTTTTTCGGTTGTGGTGGAGGCTCTTCTAATAAAAAATGTTCTACAAACTCAAACTTCTGATTCCAAACTCACCTACGTAAACTGCACAGTAAATGCGTAGAAAAGCAGTGGTAGTATGTACGTGCTGATAGGTTATGCAGATATTATTTAGATATTTTACAGAAGAAACGTGTTGTCTGGAAAAATGCGTGGGTATTCTGAGCTGCGTGGGTGTGCAGTGTACGTACATTTTGGTTAGAAAACTTGATATATTCGTTTAACCATGTCTACAACATTTAATATATTACAATTGCATTGTATTTACAATTATGCCGAATACCATGAAATTTTTAAACCATCAAAATCATAGTGGGGGTTGCAACAGAAGTAGATGCGTACAATAATAACAACAGAGGCAGCAAATGCAATTATTTTATTTATTTTTTTTTGTTATAAGCCAACAGCCATCACTTAAGTGTATACTTGTATTCTACCTAGTGTATAAATTTTTTTGACAAAAAATTTTATATTTCTTCCTTCCAGCTTTGGATATACTCTTACTGTTATTTTAAGTTAGAATTCAGTGACTGTGCAACCTAAACAGACAGACACCCTTTCCACTATTCTTTTTCGGTTAATTCTGTTCTCTCTCTGGGGCCTGGAGTATTTGGGTGGTTTTGTTGGTACTCGGTCGTTGCTCGCTGCTTCTGCAATGAATTGTGCCAATTGGATTTGAATAATCAAATTTCTCATCTTGCTTGGAAATGAATAAAGCCACTGTTTTTCCGACGAACACTCAATAAATTTTGGTTGGGAGCGAAGAAGACGAGCCATTATGCTTCCTGTTTCATTACAACAACCGATTCCCTTTCTCTCTCATTCCATTCTCCCTCTCTCTCTCTCTGTCTTTTTCCACTTTTCTCATTTCAATTGAACACAAGCAGCAGGAAGATTTCACCAAAAAAATAACCATTCATGTAGGTGGTGGTGGTGGTGGTGGTGCACAGTCACCATTTTATTATCGGAACACTCCTCCTAGTAATACCAGTTTCCTTTGCTATCCACCTTTCCAAAATGTAATGCAGCCCGTCTTTTCCTCGCGGGTGCAACGTGATACACACTACAATAATAATACATTGTCTTCTCGCTCTCTTTCTCGGAATAATAGTCTCTCTAAACAAAATGTTTTAACTGAAGGGAAATAATTTTTTTACTTGTATGCAAAACATTGGAATACACATAAAACCAATAATAATTCCGAGCAACAACTTTACTTTCTACTTGCTACTACGTTTTACATACGTTAATCAAAAACATTTTACGCTCATGGCTTCTTCTCAATGCAATGCTTCCACTTTTTAAGCAATCCTCACACAGACAAAAATTATTTTACTACCAAACATAAGGCGAGAGCATCATGCATGATGACGGTGCTGATGAGGATGATGACAAGAAAAGTAAGCGCAGATATCTACCTCCATCTACAAAAACTACCATTCCCTTTTTCAGGTTTGTTAAGAAGATTTTATGCAGAGGAGTAGTAGGCAACCTATTATGCAAATAAGCAAGGTAGTCTCATCTCTGCTGAGTATTTGCATGGAATCAACAGAGAAACTACGCAAGTCATCGCAAATGTAATTGCTCAATTTTTATTCTTCTTTCATCATTTTACCTTTTCCTCATGTGTGTATAATTTTTGCATATTCAATTCCCGGGAAGCTTTTACCTACATACACTCCAGAGATGAAGCAAGCAAGCAGGTAAACTCAACAAACCAGTTAGCCAAGCTAAAGTAGTATACCTACACACGTAAGCATACTTTTTACCCAATTTTCTGCTCACTTCAATTTTCAAACCACCATATCACCTCAATTAATATTATTAAAAACATTTCGCTGCTCTGTCTTTGTGTGTCCCCATAAACACGGTCCTTGTGCAAAGGTAATATTTCGTAACAGAGAAATGGCGCAGCAACCAGCAAGCCACTTCATCTCAAAAAATTATTACAACTTCTACGGCTTTCATCTTTTTTCATTAATATTTTTCACCTAGACGTCGCCATGCAGAGAGAAAGAGCTTGGAGAAAAGTAAAATGAGTTTCCATTTAAAATATCACTTCAACCCTACCACCACCAACACCACCACCATTTATCTATCTGTTGAAATAGAAACCCTCTAAAAATAATACAAAACTTGCTGTCTGCTACATTCTATGTACAAAAAAAAATTACCTTAATAGAATGTAATACATTATTATGCCAGGTAAAAGTGATACAGGTGGGGAAATAGCCTGCAAGCAATGTAAACGAGAATAATAATAATATTATAATACGCATTTCATTTCATTTTGCTTGTTTTGATACATTTCCTCAAAAACGACAACGACACATATGAATCATCTTCATGATCACCATCACCATCACCATCAATTTTCTTGCTCG
>JAHZMZ010001952.1:0-38653 GCA_027743805.1 Lepidocyrtoides sp. E14
CTCTTGGAGGATGTCCTGGTCCGTCTCGAATATGAGGTGGATGACCTGCTGGACCGTCTCTTGGAGGATGTCCTGGTCCATCTCGAATATGCGGTAGATGACCTGGTGGACCGTCTCTTGGAGGATGTCCAGGTGGTCCGTCTCTCATATGGGGCGGAGGACCGTCTCTTGGAGGATGTCCAGGTGGTCCATCTCTCATATGAGGTGGATGACCTGGTGGACCGTCTCTTGGAGGATGTCCTGGTCCATCTCGAATATGTGGCGGATGACTTGGGGGACCGTCTCTCATATGAGGAGGACGCCCAGGAGAACTTTCTCTTAAGTGTGGAGGTGGTCCCGGGTGATTATCTCTACCATGAGGGGGAGGACCATCTCTGAAATGAGGTGGAGGTCCTGGAGGACCTTCTCTCAAATGTGGAGGAGGTCCTGACGGTCCGTTTCTCACATGTGGGGGTGGACCATCTCTTGCATGTGGTGGAGGACCATTTCTTATATGCGGAGGCGGCCCATCCCTAATGTGTGGTGGCGGTCCATCTCTTAAATGTGGTGGTCTATCGTGTCCCGGTGGAGGTCCTACCGGTGGTCTTTCCCTCGGTGGAGGTGGTCTATCATTTGGTCGTCTTCTAAATTCCTCCTCTGAATCAAGAGGTGGCCTATTTCTTCCATGTGGAGGAGGTAGTGGGTGCCCAATTTCATTCACTTCATTATGATCTAACGGACTATAGTCCCAGTTCATACCCGGATCTTTCAATACCCCAGGTGGTGGCCTAGCAGGTATATCATTTTCATGCAATTCCCCTTCTATTCCTGATGGAGGCATAGAAGGTGCATATTCTTCCAATCCAGATGGTGGACCTGACAGCTCCGTTTTTTCAGGATTCCTAGTATTCAAAGGGTATCCAATGTAAGGCAACGGATTCTCTCCATTTTGATGCAGTGAAGCTCCTTCCTCCATGTTAGGCAATGGAATAGTTACAAACCCAGGAATATTCATAATCGATGATGGCGGTGCTGCTGCCGGTGGGCCATGAAATTCAGGATGATTTTCATCTAAAAATTGTGGCATGAAACAATATTTTTTCATGAAATTGATTGTTTTATTATATATTTTTTTTAACCCGACGATTTTTATTCTTCTAACCTAGTTTACTATTAATATCTCATCTACAATAATTACATCATACATATAAATATGCAAAAATAGTTTAATATTCCCTGCATGAAAGGCTTAACATACAATAATTTTTTTCTTATGCAATTATTTGCTCATCCTCTATCTGAATGCCTACTATTATTAAGCACTGCAGCATGCTTTGATGATCAACTCTAGTATTAAGTGAAAAGGTGCATGCACCCAGTGATTAATGATTATCAAAAATAAAATTTATAATCTTACTATGTGTAGCCAACGACCACAAGAATTAGTACTTTAGTACATCCTCTGTTTACACAAACTAGGCTATCTAGAGCGCTCACCTAGCTCTATAGCACAATAAGTGTACTAGTCTGATGATTTTTTCAATACCAAACGAAACGTAACATCAAAAAACATCTCGTTAATAATTACACAATGAAAATGAAGATAGTCTATGAGTAAAAAAATGAAAAAAAATTGTGTTGTTGAGAAACCCTTTTTTAGCTCAATTATTGTGGTTTAAGTAAGTGAAAAAAGTTATTTCATTTTCTATTTCAAAGAATAAAAACACTTCATCTTTTTATAGTTTACCTTGCACTACTAACATGAATCTTACAAGGTAATTGATAGAAAACGCTTGTGTTCATTCAAACGATGTTTAGACAGGGAACGTATTATTTGTAGGAGTACTAAAGCTTTGAACTGTTGTTGGTTCGATCATATCTGCAAGACGAAACCATTATTTTACGAATTTCTGATAAACACAAGATTGAATTGAAGATGCCAATGACTCAAAATTTAATAAAATATTATTAAATTGTTGCAGTATTTCATTATTACAGCATTTAAAATTGTAGATACAAAGTTATTATTTAGGTAAAAGCAGTTTGTATTTATTAGGCAGAAACAAATACATAACTGAAAAGATATATATATATGGCGGAGGTAAATATGTTGAGTGAGATAGCATGATGTAATTATTATTTGTAGGGGGTAGCAATTTTCATTTATTATTTCTATTTATCACAAAATTTCACACCTCTATATTATAGACAAAAACGCATAAATGTATGTTAAGCGTTTCACCGATTTCTGGTTTTTCACGGAGAGCTAGTTATTATAAGCTACCGCTTTGCTGGCTTCTGTTTGTTTTTTATTGAGATGAACCTGTTAGAAGGGAAAAAATCTGTGTTGTACTTACACTTAGTAAGCTATAATAGCCATAAATACACAAGCATTTCCACACGGGTTGATATGAAATGTCGGTTTTATTTTTTTGAAATACTTGCACAGATTTTGTTTAGTAAAATTGGTATCATCAAAACTAGCATGCAACCAAAATTTAACCTAACCTTGCAGGTATGATGAATTTCGATTGTATGAGGTGCGAAACATATTTATTCACTCGGAATATTTTATGGCCATACTTATTTATCTAATATTACAGCATAACCGTTATTATTAGTGTTTGTTTTGTTTGCTGATTACACTCCTGTAACTACAAAGGAAAGACTCACACCAGCCAGCCAGCATGCATATTACATACTATAAAGTACATATAAAAGTATACTTCTTCTACCTAAAAGAGGACTGAAATTGCAAACTTCTATGAGAGCTCAAAATTGTGAAGGGAAAACGAACATGTGGAACTTTGAGTATATCGTAAGTGGACAGGCAGTTAAGTCTAGCGTCTATGACCGTGACCTTTTAAAGATTTTCACATTGGTTTAAAATTCATTGTGCGAGTTACATTGCCTAAGGCCTAACAAATGCCAATATCGTTAAGTAGTCTCATTATTTAAAGGTAAAAGGTTCTCTTTTCCTATATAAAAACAATGAATAATGCTATATGGATTTAGCCGGCAATTGTAGTAAGTACAATGCAAATCAATGTAGGTAGTCTTCTACCACCAAAAGTAATTTTATACAAACGCATCAAAGTAATAAACTTAATACATCATTTACCAGGAACAAAGATGCGGCTTGTTTTTATCTGAGAAAATTTTAATGAATTTTGAAGTTTATGAATACCTAATGCATTTAAAATTTTGAAAACAAAATATTGATACAGTTCGTTGGAGATGGCGGTGCAATGAAAAAGGGTCGCAATACTCACAATGCATCAGGAACAATTCAATATTCATAAGTTTGTAATGGTCGGTAAATTTTTAACGTATCGACTGCTGAATAATGATGATATAAAATATTCAACTGAATGATATTATGCATTTTTTATGTTTGTTTGTTAGCAGGGTTTAGACAATCAAATAGAGAAAACAAAGGTTTCAAATCGTGTATAAGATACACAACATACTGAAAAATATTTCATTTAAGGTTTGTATTTGACACTAAATGGGAATGATGACTTCTCATGCCCCTTCTTGGGTACTTTTTAAAAAAAGATGCAAACATTAAATAAAAGTACACTGTGATTATTTTTTTTAACAAGTCATAAAAATGCAAAAAGTCAATTGTACATTTCGATAAAAGTGAAAGTTTGATAAAATGAGGAATTACGACTGCAATACAAAACACAAGTTCCTACCATTTCGCTCCAATTTAAAACGGTGACACGAGTATGTGATTTTTTTCATTAATGTTAAAAATGACATTGATAATGATCATGTCACGATTTGTTATGATTTACTGGCAAAGCACGTGGGAAAACCCTGAGCAGTCGTAAGAATAAAAAAGGAATGGATGGGTACCTATTTAGTAATAACGCATCTTTACGTGTCAATGTGTTTGAGAAATAACCAGTAAAAAAACTAATTGATACGAGACATAAAATTTTCCGTGAGAAACGAAAACTGTATATCACTCTCAACTAAATCATTCACACAAGCTCTTCAAAAGTATAAACCGCATCAAATTGAAACCATGACCAAAACCAAAGGAAAGTATGTTTATGCGTAGTCGTCTCAAACAACGTGAGTCGAGTCACCGAAACAAATAATATAAATTTGCTCATCGTATGATCATTGCCATGAATCATAAATAGCATGTAGGTATTATGCATGCAATGTCACCATATTTATGAACAAATATCTTGTTACATTATTATCACCATCAAACTTACTTTTTTTATTCCACTCTACCGATGCAGTCAACCAAGAGCTCAGAAAAATTTTGAACTTGAAAAAAGGGTTTGTAAAAGGGAAGGGAGCATGGTTGTTATTATTGTCTTCTGAGATATATTTAAAAAATGGGAAGCGTTGCATATATGATTCTTTCGCGTAGTTTTATACTTACATGTTGTGAAATTCAGACATTTTAAGGGACATTTAGAATGTGTACAGCTCAGCAACAATTCACAATGAGACGAGAGTAGTTGTAAACTAATAGGATTATTTGACATTTCCTCGTTATTCATTATTATCATCATGTAATTTGCCGCTATATATAGGTAGCTTATTGGGTGTCACCGTTTAAGTTAAGACAATTACTGCTTGTTAGATGAACACTCACGACTTTCTCATTACACTCATCATTCTACCTTGACATTTCAATATAGTCACTTCATTATATTTGCAGTTCAGGTGTAGTGCAGTGATGCATGTGATAGGTAGGAAAGAAAATAAAAGTTGAAATAGAGAAATATAAATTCAAAATTCTCCCTCAGTCAAATAGAGTTAAAAAGATTAACACTCCCAAATAAAAAAACATTGAATTTTAACCCAAAGCAACAATGAAAACATCCAACTTACAACATACATACGACATAAATACAATAGATACTTAATAAAAATGGAATAATCCTTTGTAGTCCTAAATACTTGACGTGTGTTTCAGTCCGGATTGGCATGTACATTATATGTAATATATATACGGACATGAAGATCATATAAACTGAAAGGCTCATTTGAATGGAAGGTTAATATGCATATGCAATTTCATCGGATCATCTTTCCTCCAAAAAAAGATTGTTGGATACAAATTTTCTGATTGCATGCTCTTTACGCTTTGCTATGCGTTTAAACTGCTTTTTCTAGCAGGCAGATTTAATAAGGTATTACCTAAACACCAGGATTTGGTGACCAAAGTGAAGAGTAGTACTAGTACTACAATCATAGCTTTTAAGCATATGAAATCTCATAGAGGAAAATATATTTCAGTTCTCGTTTTTCTTTCTGCAACTACATTCATACCACACGACTGTAGGTCCAACTTACTGATTCAGAAAATTATTTAGGCTAATTTTTTAGTCTTGAAAGAGAAAAGCCATGTAGGCAATCGTTTAAGCTCATTATAAATTAGTACCATTTTTACTTTCAATTGTTTGTCGTATTTAAAGTAGTTTCAAGCTTTATTTATTATTCTATACGTCTGCGTTTTGTGTCGCTTGCAATTTGAAAAGGAAAGTAAAATACTCTACTACTAGCAACATCTTTTATTCCTCGTTTATGTGCTCATTATTGGCAAGAAAATGCAAAGATGCAGCAGTGCAGTAGGTCTACTTAAAACTTGCGGGATTTAATAAGCATGCGTTTACCTCATGTTGATTTGACAATGTTTAACTGAGCGCAGCCATGCAAATCTTGAGCCATATATTTTCAAAACTTTGGAGTTATAAATTGTATCGTAAGAGGATAATAACAAAAACATGATTAAAAATTAATTTTCTAAATTTATACTTAAATGTTGTTGTATCTTGCCATTCGTCACTTTTCTGGTACTTTGCAATCCTGAAATATTTAATTTTAGGTTTCTTTTCACTGCGTTTCTGCTTTCACTTAAAAATAAATCAAGAGCTTAAAAGCATACCACCATAAATTGACTAGTCGTAAATTACCTGAGACAATTTAGGCTTAGAAAGTCACAACGATTTGATGAACCAATTTGCATTGATGCCAATACTTATCAATAAAAGAATTTCTATCAAACATTCTTTTGTCTTTCTTGTCATTTAATTTGCTGTATTTTAGTAAAGTAATGAAAAATTTTTATTTTGTCTTTTCGTCAAATGCAATGGAAAACAAGAGCGCAATTCATTACACAAAAGAAGTTGCAATTAGCAATAACAATAATGCAACGCATACAATGTGTTTATTCGTGTTATAGATCATCAAAGACTTTCTGCAATTCAAAAATACCTGTTCAAAAAAATTCAATTTGAGGTCGCTTCACTACATTATTTTCAGAAACCGAATTCGCTTTCAGGTATTTATAAACTTTGTATCATCATGTGTCCTTTTATTACGGTTAAAGTATTGTTCCCTGTCACCATTTTTCCTTTCTGTCTGCTAGCACAACAGTTTTTACAAAAAATGATTAATTGTATTCACACCAGAAAATCCAACAGTAAAAGTGACAATAACTGAAAAGTCTGAAAAGGATAAAACGTTCTTTATTCATTGATCTTTTTCACACTCTGTTCAGATTGCACTACTTGAATTCTCCTGCTAACTTGAATAAAAGCAAAATGTTTTTTGTAACAGCCCTTACAAGCTACAAGTGCATCACTCTTTCAACATTATAAATGTGCTAATGAGTGCTACGCATCGATTTATAATCCATTTGTTGCAAACCATTTGTCAAATAAACAGTGTGAGGTGTTGGTGAAACAGTTTGTTTTCTTTTGGCCATCGGCAAATCCCCCCGATTCCCGACATTTCACAAACCTATTCAACCACTCGTCGTCCTGAATGACTGATTGCCAGACACTAGACATGACATGATCGAACTGTTTGCACATGACAGCAGTGTGCATACAATTTTTGCCTCCTCTCATCTCATATGCTCTCTCTCATCTCTTCTATCAACTTTGTGCAAATGTGAAACGCAAATGTCACTGCCAAATTCTGCGCTCGCGGTTGATCGTTGTTTGATTGTGAAGCATTCACGTTCAACGTACTTAATGAATTTATGATTTAACATTGATTCTTCTTTAAAGCGAAAGTTTCAAAGACCGCTTTTCATTTCACAACTAGTACCATATGTATTGGTATATCTAGGCATGCTTTAAAACGCCGCTCTAACCAAACGCCATCCATCACTGACATCCTCACTCCCAACTCACAAAAATGATTCTAAAACGCCGGCACAGGAAACACAATTGCCAGAATGCGTAGATAAATACTTTCCTAATCAGCATCATAAAACGAAGAAACCTACCCTATCGTCAAGCACAATTGATTTACAAACCTTAACAATATGGACATTTAAACTCAGAAAGGTCGATGATTGTACACGGTAAACTGTAAAATTCAAGTGTGCATTAAACTCACACTTGTGCAAGAGCACACATAATAGCAGCTTCATCTTAAAGTGCTTACATAAATAAAAAAAATATTCACTTCACAGTCGCTTTCTGCACATTGCAGTGCTCAATAATAGTAATAGTGCTAAATGTACATATATGCATATTGTGATGAAGAATAATGAGCGTGTGTGCGTTTGCTCAAAATAAACTTTCCCTTTACCTCTTGTAACTTTTTTGAATCTTTTTAAATTCTCTCACAACAAGCATATTATATTCAAAATTTAAAATTTTGAAACTACAATCACCAAATTGTTAAGGTATGATTAAGTCAAGAATAAGTACGAATGAATGAACTCTCTGTGTGTGTAAACAAGAAATATTGCTATATAACAGCAGCCACATACAACATACGTATCATGAAGAAATGTGAACACCCACCACCACCAGCGGATGTGTATCAAGTTTTGGTGCTCTTGGTTCGCTAGTTTTTTTTTCTTATATTCATTCTTCAACAAAGTTAATATAGAGTACAGTGCTGAGAGGAACATCTAAAAATCTCATTGCCACTGCATTGATTTTCACTCTTAAATCACAACACCTGCTTGCACGAGTACAAAGTACAAAGACTTGTTGCATCCTATGCATGTGTACAACATATCATGCCAACATGACACACTTTTGCTTTCAACTCTCAAGAATTGTAAAAAAAAAGACAAAGAATGAGTCAAAGGAAGAAAAACTTGTACAACAAGCAACGATGATGACGTGAAAAAAGACGAGTGAAAAATAGATGCGTAACAAACACAGTTACATATTCAATATTTAATTAGAGATCACATATATGAACCCGATTAGGTGCATGGAAGTGAACCTGTTTCTTATATGAGTGTAAAGGAACAAAACATATTTTGGCTTTCAAGCCTAATTTGAAAGAGATCACACCATTCTGAATGCTATTCTCACTTGCTAAAACCACACTAATTGCAGCAAAAATTGAAAGAATTATGGAGCAAAAGAACTCAATTCCTATTGATATATGACTCATGACAGATGCAGACCTTCCTAACGATAAACTATGATTGAATTAATCTCTAAGCGTACCCATATTTGGTGCGTGAACTCGCTTGCCTCCCATCTTTTCAGAACTGTCCCTTCTCATAAAACTTTCCGGGATTTCTGAAAACTTTGAAAATTGATCTTCCATTTCTCTCAGTTCATGTTTAGCCGACACAAATCCAGAGTCACTACTCACTGGTACATTTTGTTTTTCAAACATTTCAAACGGATTATCTTTATGTGCCGCAAGACCTTCATTTCTTGGTGGTGGCGGACCAGATGGAAGAGGTCCGAGATCTTCCGCAGATGGCACAAAATCTCTCCTACCGTTATTTCCATTATTTTCCTGTCGACCAGGGAAAACTGGTGCCGATTTTCGATTACTGTTATTATCATTTTTATTACGAGATTGTCCAAATTGAGACAACGCCGTACCACTAGACACTTGCCCTCTGTTGTAAGGGTCACGGTTATCACTGTTCACTGTAGGAAAATAACTGATTTCACTGCTTGGTGATGGAGGAATGTGCACATGAGGGAATCCTGGTGGGGGTGGTGGTGGTGGAGAATTGGGCGATGGTGCTGCTTGTATATTATCTTTCATACTACCCACTTCTCCAAATCCATAACCAGTTGAAGATTCGAAATTATGCACCATTACACCAGGAAATCCACTTGCTCCTGATGGGTAGCCACCTAAAATGTCAAAATGTGGACTAGTAGGACCTGTTGTCACATTGTTGGTATTCTCGTTCTGTGCCTCCTCCTCGGGATCATGTTGCTCGCCACTTTTAAACTTGATCTCAACTCCCTTTTTCTTTCCTTTCCCACCCTTGCTTCTTATGAGTTCCGTTTCTACTGAGGTTCCGGGAGGGATCATACTGATATTATCGTAGTATTCTGGAGGAAAGTCTACCTCATTGCTCATTATTGCTAACCACTTGGAAGCAGCAGTTGATGAAGGGGTAGCTGCAGTACTTGACATACTTAAAGCAACAGGCGCAGGTGTGGTAGATAAATTCTGTTTTTGCTTTCGCTTTCTTTGTTTGCCCCAACGTTCACCCGGCGTTGATGGTGATAGGAAATAGCCAGGACCATCCATTATTTCTTCCATGGACGGAAGAGGCAATGGTGTTGGGGAGGATAAGTCAACAGGCGCCATTCCTTTCAGCCCATTGGGATCACCAAAGTTTATCAGTCTTTTATTATTGTTTGCATCAAAGTCTACACTAGGACTGTACCGATCCGTATCTTGCAAATTGCCCCAAAAATTAGGAGAGGCCCAGTTGCCCAAATCACTAACGTCAGCGCTAGAGCCTCCAAACATGTTCTGATGCAGTTTACGCTGTTGCTTTTCTCCAGAGGACTTCAATGGAGATGATGATGGCTTTGGAAGCTCAAATGTTCCCATTGTTGGTCCAAGTATGTCTTTTTGAGTTTTTAGAAAGTTCTTTTTTACTTCGGCGCTTTCGCCACCA
This sequence comes from Lepidocyrtoides sp. E14, assembly GCA_027743805.1. Taxonomy (NCBI): domain Eukaryota; kingdom Metazoa; phylum Arthropoda; class Collembola; order Entomobryomorpha; family Entomobryidae; genus Lepidocyrtoides; species Lepidocyrtoides sp. E14. Next base: position 9,872 of record JAHZMZ010001952.1, read on the forward strand.
AAGTTTCGATAAATGGAAGATGGTGTTGTTGTTGTTGCTGAAGCTGAATAACCTTTATCCCATGGAATTTCAATGGATGGTCGGAATTCTTTACTAGCGCCACTTCCGTAAAACCCAGAGCTCAAGGATGTTCTGTTGTAGTGATTCGAGAATGGATCGGAAGCATGATCTTTTTGATAATGTGAATTTTTCCGGCCATTTACCCACTCTCTGCTATCTAATTTCAAAAATATCCCCTTGTCCACAATATCCTGCTTACTTCCGTGAAGATTACTGTTGGTAAAAAAGGGATGAGGATTTGAACTGTGTGCATCACCAACACGGTTGGGATCAGTGTTCTTTGAGCCATCTCCATCTAGCCTGAATGAGCTTGTCTCCTTGTGAAATTTGCTGCTAAATCGGCTATGGTTTCGTGTCCCGGTCATATCATACAAAATGAAAGGGCCGTTCCCTACCTCACTAGTAGAAGATTGAGTCGAGGTCTCTTTTGAGCCTTTCCCACGAGGTCTAATGAATTTTGTCATATTATGCCCTCTGTTCACCTCGTGATCTGGAGGAAATCGCGGATCATATCCAGCTCTAAAGTAGCCTCCAGGCCCGGAAGGACCACTGAGGTCGTCATAATCTACATCTTGATCATTTTTTTGCTTGCTTCTCAACGCGTCATAATAGCCAAACGTACTCATAGGCACATTTGTAGTGGATTCCTCTGAGGTCTTTTTCGTTGATGTAGACAATACTTCACTCGTGTCAATCTTGTTTTCAGCAGACGGTCCTGTTAACAAGATACGATCTACAGAACCCGATCGCGTGTCTTCACTCGATGGCAATGTGAATGACGTTTTACTTTTTGCTTTGTTCTCATTTGACTGATTAATTTTTAGTACGTCCACAGATGAAATCACAGATGTTGGAGTGATAGTCATTACATTTCTTTGTGGGGCTGGTGTCGTTGTCAGAGGATTTGGTGTTGGCGTTTCAGTTTTCATCTCTGACGACACCAGTTCACCTTCCTTACCTGCTGCATCAGACATTCCCATTCTTTCAGTTGAACTTGCTATTCCATTTTCCTGGTTGCTATTGATATTATTATCAGACGGACTCATTGTGTGCAACCTGTACTTTTTCTTCCTACGTCCTTTACGCCTTCTCTTTGGTAGCACAGTAGAGGTTGGTGTTGCACTGGTATCCGCATCAGCTACATCTTGTTCTAAGGTATCAATCTGATTACCAGCTTGCTGATTCATGCGAAACTTTTTTCGTCGTCTCAGTTTCCTTCTTGGTGGTATTGCTTGCTGATCACCAGTAGAAGACGACACCTCATTTGATCTAAGAATGACACCTGCTTTCTTTCTGCCTCTGTGAACTTTCTGCACAGTACCACCATCACCTTCACCACTGGTTTTTTCTGATGATATGCCCAAGATCCGTTTTATTTGATTATTATTGCCAACAAAATGTGGGTTATCTGAAAACTCTTGTGAAAGAGAATATGTACCACCAGCTGCACTATGTTCACTACTGAGCATATTAAAATTTTGCAGCAAATCCTGTTGCTGCTTATTTATATGCTTTTCGGTTGTTGTAAAATAAATGTCAGGAAAGACATTTGGATCATATACGGCAGTGGCAAGCTGGGAATCCATTAGTTCTCCTCCTCCTCCTTCGGCGGTGTTAGGCTGCGGTAAAACGGATGCAAGCTCGTCAACCAGGTCTAGCTGTTGTTGTGAAGAAAGCTCTAGCCCTGGTGGAGCAATGGGTTGTTTTTCAAATTGCATGTTTACTGGAGAACCATCTGGATTAATTAGGTGGTATATTGTTCCAAAATTTTCTGTGCGTTTTAACATTTTTAGCCCTGCGGGATCTGTTTCGTAGTCGTTAAATTGTCTCTCCAAACTGACGTGACCGTTGCTGTTAAAAAAATCAGCGGGTGGTACAGGTGGACCGTTTAGTGAATCATCATCAGTGTCAAGCATCATTCGGTCAACTGGAGGTGCTGGTGGTATTTGCTCTTCTATATATTGTTGTTGGTCATCTCCAGGAATATCCTCATAGTCATCGTTTCTGCTCATCGGTTCCTTATTACTGGGAATTTTTTTGAATTGTGGTAGGGAGACAGGAATGTTGGGACCTGCAGGCGGCATCATAAGCTGCTGAGGAACTTGTTGAGAGTTTTCTCCAGAATATACGGCTTGTTGAGGCTGAAAGAAATTTTGACCAGACATTGGTTGCGGGGCAAATTGATCATGTCCATTACTGCCAAACTTTTGTTGGTTTAGACGTTCTTGACCTTGCTGAAAGTTATGTACACGGCGATTCTCCTGACTCTGTGTTCCGACAAAGTTGTCTTGTAAATGTGCAAACGGATTTGTCATTGGATTCATAAAGGATTCAGAGGGAATCTCAGGAGAGGGTCGTTGGTGATGATTTTGTTGTTGATTCTGGTTTGGAGGGAACGGTCCCCGTCTATCTCCCCTCCTTGGGGGCGGACGTACGTTTTTTCCATTAGGTTTATTTTTATGCATTGGACCGCCCCGGCGGTTTGCATGGGGTGGTGTAGGTCCGTTGTGATGATTCGGTTTCTTTTTATTTCCGTTTTTCCCGTTCTTTCCCCGTCCAAAAATACTTGGCCACTTCCATAGACTAGCGCGCTTTGTTAGACCGCCAGATCCTGCTCGCTTTACTTTTGCTGTTGGTGTAGGTGACTGATGTATTACCCCACCTTGCATATGTAGTTGTTGCTCAAGCATTTTTTGCGTTTGCTGATCCGAAGCCATTTGGTGAAGGCTCTGTTGATCTAATGTCATTTGGTTTTGAATATTTTCTAAATACTCCATTTTTTGATGCTGCTGTGTTGCAGCATCTCCTGTAGGAATGGGAATAGCGTGCTCATGAATTTGACTGTACTGACCAATAAGGCCATTTTGAGCACTGGGAAGTGACCGTTGACTGTGAACTGAAAAATAAAGAAAATTAGTTAAGGAATGGAATTGCACCTGGTTTATTTTTACTACTATACTCATAACATGACCCATTACATTATATGACCAAAATTTAATACTTGACAACTTTTGTTTGTCAGAGAAAAAAACTGAAGAAATGAATCTTTCTGCACATAAAGTCAAATCAATCGTGACGAATCATACATTTTTGATTAAACAATGAATGAAAAAAAACGGCAAGGACACGCAATAATATGCCGGTCTATAGTAAACCTAGCATTAAATATTCACTTTCACTTGATCATCTTTCGTTACCATTATTTGGAATCACGTATGCTCCAGACTGTTGAGGTTCTGTGTTCGTCAATGAATCCTTGAATCCACTCTCATCACCTATCGTAAATCCTGCCCCGACATAGCCTTTAATTCCACCAATACTCCGAATACGAAACAAGCCGGATTGGCGAAATCCGCATGCTACACGGAAACCACCACCACCTTGCCACACACAAACTCCACCAACAGGACACACAAACAGGCAACTACTGGCAATTATTGCAAATAGTAAAAACCGTGCTATTGTCACTTTGCCATTATAGTAATACTTGCCACTGCTTTTGTTATTTTTGCTGCTGAGCAAAACTTTGAAAATTACACTAGATAAATAATATTTGAATAAATTAGAGAAAGAACTAGAAACGCCGTAAGAGAGCAATCTGTTATAAAAACTCTCCCTGCTTCCCGGTCTTTCCGGAAGGGTCTTTCTAAGCTCATCAGTAATTTGTTTTAAGGGTACAATTTCTGCTGTAGTGTTTTCTAAAGTTGAGTTGCGACATGACAAAGAGCATTTTACACTTTCCCTGTCTTTCACTTCCGATTTTTCTGGTCTTACGGTGTCTGTGAAAGTATTTGCTTCATGATGGCGGTCAACGACCACCGCAGAAGAAATTGGCATTGAAGATTGTGATGATATAGATGCGCTAATTGCCGAACGCTGCGGTTGTTCTTGCCAGCATGGCCCCTCCTGCCGTTTCTTTTTTGCCCCCATGATACATGTAAATGACGGTTTGAATCCCTCTAAAGTAGTAGGGGCTCGAATTTGATTGTTACCGAGAATATGAAAAGACTAAATTCAGGTCATTACTATGAATCTTAGCCCCTTTATATTTTTTCACTTGAAACACACGTTATATATTCATGGTTTTTCTCTGCATTTTAAAAATTGAAGCGGCACAAGTTTTAAAAATGATGGACACGATAAACTCGTGCAACTCGGGTGGTGAAAATAGGAAGCACGCAGAGAGGAAAATTATGAAATGAAGCGTTTTCTCGCAACAACGGGAAAAATTGGCAAAGCACGATGTCGGGGTGCATACGACGGCGGCAATAATGCCCTTGAGTGGTCGTCGTTGTCGTCTTGATGGTTGTCCTTGTGTTTAATATGGATTTTAAAAAGCCTACACTAGAAGAGCAATGTCACATTTTGCTCGCAAAAAGATTGACATGGTGGCTGCACAGTAACACGTCCTTCCATTGTACCAGGCTGATTGCTACTGACTGGTAACTATAATAGAACCAAGATGCAACAATAAGAACTCATCAACTTTAGTTAAAGTTTGATGATGATACCTGCACGCATGCATGCATGCATTCATTTCATACCTGCAAGATTTTTGCAAAGAGTGAGTAAGTAAGGAGGCATGCCATTTACTAAAAAGATGCAAAAGCCTGTTTAGTACGTGCATCATTTTCACAATCATCATCATCGCCTTTATTTTACTACCCAGATCATATTGAAATTTTGTGCAGGTGTATTCCGCTTTAGTTTGCTGCGCTCTTTTCCTAAGGGAGCTCCCTCAATCAACGTCTTCGTTTTCTTTTTGCAACCACAGCGCTTTGAAGCAGCAGTATAGGAAAAGAACAAGTAATACGTTTTGAATCGCAGCAATAGATCTTCATTTTCATCATTAGCATCTTTTTAGGGCTAAACAGAGACTTTGACTTGAAAGCCCAGCATCATGGGTATATGATGATGACGATGAGTGCACTGATCTATCATCATCGTCAGAAAACGTAAAGTACTACGCACATGCATGTGTACCCCGTGTGTCTAAAACGTACACATTCAAATTTAAAAGATGGGAATGACCAAAAAGTCAGAAAATATGTGGCACACTTATTTATTTGGCTAGCTTGGTTTATAAAGTTTGCTGCATGCGCAGGTGTGTAGACACATAGACAACGTACATATATCAGGCTAATGCATAGTTTTGGTTACTCGCTCGTTGTTGCTGTTGAATGAGAGGATGAAGATGATACAAGTTGATAAATGTTATGATGATCATCATCTTCTTTGATGATGATAATAATAATAATAATGGTTCGCTGGCTTTTATGCGTACAATACTACTGCACGTTTACGTTGCAGTGCTCTTGGTCGATTTTACTATAATAAAAGTGATGTGTGGTTTGTTTTAGTTTTTTGCTATTGTGGTAGTAGTGGCAGATTACTGTGATGATGAATTGTAATGACTATTTATATGAATGAGATTTAGTGTTTACATTACACATACTCTTTACTCTTGAAAAATTACCAAAGATAAGTAATATATTGTATATACCTGTAAGCATAATAGGTATTAAAGAAACGGACGGAAGAAAATGAACATGAGAGAAAGAAAAAATGATGATGATGATCCTTGCTTTTCTTGCTGACTTATTGAAAGTCAGTCACTGTGGCAGTGGAGTAGTTAGTGGGCAGCAGAGTGATGATGATGATGGTGATAGCGATGATGGTGTATATATATGGTTAGAAGCCAAAGGGTATCATCACCACCATACCAGTGAAAAATGTTGTAATACTTGTAAACACAAAAAAAATGTATTGAAACACACAAAAATACATTTGGTTTAAATCATATTTTAATATGCATTATATCTTGTACATTTATAATATTTGTAAATACACAGACGTAGTTTAGTAAGCATGTAGCCTGTAGGTATGTATTATAATTCCATTTTCTTTTGCTGATTTTGAAAAAAGAAGGGCCGTGTGCAATATTTTACAATTTTTTTCAAAGAAAAAAAACCTAATAAAATCCTGTATTTCTCGTTACAGGTAGCTAAGAAAGGGACTTTTTGAGAGTGAAGTGAGTACCAAGAAGTAGCCACTGCTGCTACACTGATCATTTCTGATACTCTTCCTCTTGAAACTTGCGATCATCAGAAAAATGATGATGGTACAGTGTGTTGGTGTTCATTTTTGTTGTACGATGCACGTAATACTTGTTGGCGAAAAAAAATCAAAAATTAAACTTATCGTTAGATGGTGGTGGTTATTATGATGATGATGATAATACATACTTTTATACACAGTAATTTCATAGCAAGCCTAAAACTACAAAACTGCCATGTGTACATAATATGTGAATGCAAGTATCTGCAAAGAGTGAAAAACCTACTGACCGTTTTATGCCGATAGGGGTGGGTCTGAAAGAAAATAAACTCAATAGTAGACAAATCGGCAAGCCTCTTAGGATACTTGTGTATTACAATTAAAATACACTTATTGCAAAGATTTTTAGCGTACCTCTCAAGTTGAGAGTCTCGACTCAATTTCTTATTTTTTTTTGAAATTTCAAGTTCTAGCTGAATTACTAATCAATCGAAATGACTCTCACTCAACCGCAACTCCCTTTAGTCTGATAAAAAAATATTGATTTGCGTTTTTGAAGTTACTGAAAGTTCAATAAAAACACTTTAGACATTATGTCACGTCAAATTAATGCTTGCAATTTATTGTAAATATATACTGTTGGATTTCTTCATCAAGAACTCATTTTTTTAAACTTACAGTATATATATTTATTACCATTGGTGTAGTTTTTAATTTTGGGAAGACATCTTTATTTCGTAAGAATTGGGGGAATCTAAGCTATCTTTTAAGTTTTTCTAGACGCCAGTTAAAAAAAAAATTTTTTACATAGAGCTCAAAGTATGGGTTTACCATAATCATCGCTAGACCTCTTCTGTAAGCCACGGACAACGGAAGAGTTAAGTTAAATTTTTTAGTACAGTATATCGGTAAACAGATCAAATAATTTTCCTTCAGCATACTTATGATTTTTCTAGTTTTATAGCAAATTGCTTTAATCTAATTTATAAGTAAAAAATAACTATAATAAATTGAGTTTATAGAGTCGCATGTGTAGTAAACAGCGGAGGTGGGGAAATTCAATCTAAAAGGAGATAAAAAGAACCGCCCACAACAGCACAGAAACAAAATGTTAAAATTACAAATGCACTATAATGGTGATGCTAATAATAGAAACAAGAGCAACATTAGTAACTATGATGGATAGCTAATATCGACAACAATGATGATGACGTGATGTATAACACATTCATTTAGCTTTGCTTTACAAGACATTGAAATCAGGACGGTAATAAAATAAAAGTTCAAAAATGGAGTCGTATATCTTTTGAAAATATCAAAATACTAATACTTAAATAAACATGGAAAAAATGTACTAAATAGCTAATGAAATGATGAAGTTAATATTATGTTTAGAGAATTAAAGTACGATATAAGCTAGTAGCATACATACAAGTCATAAATATTAAGTATTAATACATAATGTCTTCAAAAATGATATTTTATTGAGGAGGTAGATATGGGATTATTATTTTAATTATAGAATCATCTTTGAAAAAATTGAGAATCATTATTAAAGTTATCATCGCGTATATCTGAGAAGTTTTACTTCCTAAATATTAAATGAAAGCAATTGCTATATGGGGTTTTAGATACCTAATAGATTTGTGATGCCATGTTCGTTCGGCCGTTTGCCCGTACTCGCGATAATTCAAGAACGAAATAACCTGTTTTCAGCAAATTATGTGTGTGGATAGTGATAGATTACGTCCGTTGAGGACCTGGTTTAGATCTGTTCCATGCTCACTGATACTGATATGCAATGTATATTATACATACCTATACACGTACTAGGGATTAAGTGACCAATTCAAGTTACCACCAAAGAATGACCGCAAAAATTCATATCCACTATAACTCTAGATCCATATTATCCATTGCCACAAAATCTGATTTAACCAGAATACAAGTTAACTTAGGTTCCACTAAAATTGAAGAGCCACTTGTCTACAGTTTTCCGAGCTCATTTATACTATTTATAATCTTTAAAAGTGATCAGTATTCACAATTGTATTGGATAAAATATTGCCTTGCATGAACAAAATTTCTATAATCACCTTGCAATTAACATTGCTGTGCATAGGAACATTTTGTTGTGCAAAGAACCAGTCTAGGGTTATCGATTCAAAATTGTTATCTTTCTTTAAAATGCTCGATTAATTTAACAATTTGGAGCAATGCAATCTTTGCTGGGTGCTACTTACAAACACATTACATATAAATCTTTTTAATGCGGAAGAATTGCCAATATTAGTGTTGCTTAAGTAAAACTCAAATCAAATCTATTGTAAATTGATAAGCTAGTCATGTTTCTACAATCACAAAACCAAAAATAAAGTTTCATCTGCCCTGAATATTTTGACAAAACGGTGATCATTTGATAGATAATTTTTTTCTTGTACATACTTATTGAATGAGGAAACCCAACCCAATATCAACTCTACACTAAACCTTCGCTAAAATTGTAAACATTTCAAACATTCATACTATTATTCACACGGGAAGATTGAAAATAATATTTCACATAACAAGAGGATTGACATTAGAAAAGGGTACGATTTCCTAGCAAGTGCAACAATTTGGATGCCTTTTGATAACGCTGTCCAGCCCATCACAGAAATCTATGAAAAATAGTATGTCGATGGAAGTTTTAACAAGACAACTAATTCTTCATTGAGCAAAGTTGGCAAATGAAGTCAGGTAAGCTTATATGGTCATCGTAGTAGAACATTTCTTTGATACATTCATCGCATTAAAAAACCATTTGAGTCACCACGAGTCACATAATGACAACATCAACAATTCTAAAGTACTCCAGAATGGGAAATGTGTATTTATCACTTATTATGCTGCCTATAGTAAGTCCAGATTATTCCAGACATTAAATATTTGTTCGAAACATAAAAGTTCATTCACAGTTTACGTAAAACAGCCTCGACAAGTTAAAAATCAGACAGCATAATGCCTTTATTTATCAAATATACATGCATTGTTCTGTAAGGCTTATCATGACTTTTTTAATGCATAACTTTTTATACAAAAATGATAAACGTATTAGGCAAATAAAATCGTTTTATTATACCAAACTTGCTGTTTGCAGTCGAATAATAAAATAGGTGATAAGAACGCTTACAATCTGAAATAAAATTATCAAACATAATTGAGTATGAGGTTATTTGTCATTATAGGTATTTTCTGCTGGCGGAATCCTCCTCCGCCAATCCGCCAGACGGATATGAATTAATGATCACATGAAAAATATAATCTAAAACCAATATTTACCGTTCCAACAAAGAGATAATTAATAGTGAAAATGCCAGATGCAGTAACACCAACACTGTGATGGGATAAATCATCAAGAATCACTGCCAATTGATTTTGGTCTATCAATGCCAACCGTTGTTGGTCCGCCAGAAATGTTTTCAACCAGCGAATCTGCGAGTATTTTTATGTTGCAGTTATTTTTAGGTAAAGGTTGTAAAATACTTGCTTTTAAATTCTAATTAATGACAATGAGCCCACCTTTCGCACAATCTCTGCTGAAAACATGAGAATGCAACTAGCTGAAATGTAGAAAAACATTAGAACCAATCTTGTAACCACATCCGGTGTAAGTACCACACTGTCAAAGTAAATTGCGTAGTAAAACAATGCTTCTCCGATATATGGCATGATCGCAGCTCCTATGGACTCTCCAACTAATATGGACAACGTCTTCAGTGCCTCGAATTGTTTCAAAACCACGTCTAACTCCAAGCTGGGTGAAACAGTGTTTCCTCCCATGTCATAGGAGATTTCCTCCTTTTCAGTTCTGACAAGTGCTGGAATTTGTGCGCAAATTATATTTGAGAAACCCGAAGCAGGAGCCCATAATGACAAAACATGTACTAAAATGCATAAATCAACAAAGAAACCAGTGATAAAGCGACTTTGTACAGAGAGTCCATGAACAATAGTAAGAAATATGTCAGTCGAAGTGATTTCGCTCAATTCTGGAGCAGTGTCCACAGAAGTGGAATTAACGAGAAAAAATGTGTATTGAGCTTCTGCAACAAGACGCCTGTAAAGCCACTCTGGGGACCAATCTTTGTATTTAATGAAGGTGGATCCAAATCCCATGCGAAGAAAGCTTAAGACAGCGTATGCGCCACAGAAACCGGTGATCAACTTTATTGATTCAATCTGTGCTCGAAAAATGTTACAAGCTGAACATGGAAATCGCTTCAAATGTAACCAACCTTATGTACCTAACTTTTGGGAATGGCTTTTGTTACCTTGTATGGATTATATGGAACCAAATGACGACAGTTTAGAAAGTTGATTAGCTTTTCAAATGCATACATTTTTGTCCAAAAAAGTGTAAATGTCGTTGCTTTAAAAACAAAACTGGAACATTGACAGAACATCATAAAAAATGATATTGGATCGCGACCTCGTATTTCCTCAATTGCAGTTCGTGCACTGGTTATTAATCTAAGGATAGATAAAATGTTGCTCAATCCGCAAAGAATCTGAAATCAAAGCGAACATAATGTGTTTTCAATCATTTTCAAAAATCAGTTGTTGAAACATTTTTTACTGTTTTTGTAACCTGCTGCGGAAGCCATTGATAAATTATGAATTTTCCTTCACCAACTTTTTGAAAGCGAAATGGAACCAAAAGCAAATAATAGGCATACCAAAAGTACACGTAAAGAAAATTGGAATGTTGATTGTGTCGTAAAAAAACAAAGTTTGAAAAATTATTAGTAGAACTGCCACTATTCCCTATACTACTAGCTCTTCCTCCTACCCGTTTTAAAATTTTATTGGTAGGATCCATCAAATAAGTAAAGATTTGAGAAGGAGGGCCAACTTGCTTTTCTCTAACATAGTTGATGGTGTCAGTTTTAATTGTTATTGAACCCTTCATGGATCTCCTGTTGACCTTAAAAGCATTGAATTACCATAAGAAAATAAGAAAAAGGTTTTCTTGTAAAAGGGTAAATGAATGTCACAACCACGACTGTTTGGGAGAGTAATCAATCCAGTTCAAGTAGAAATGTAGCATTAACTCGTAGCAGAAAATAAAAAAAAGTTGTATGCACAATACACACACACGTAATGCTAGCCTACTCATTTGCCAATTGCCATTTTTCTTTTTGAAAGTACAGCTTACTTTCTTTACTTTCTTTATAGCATATTTTGTCAATTTCCTTCTTTACTTCGAGTTCAATGCATACCAGTTGTTAAAGGTTTATTGTGAAGTAAATACATAATCATATACATAGAAGGATAAAATCAGTAATTACAGTAATTTTATTTGGAGATGGTATTTTTATTTTCACACGTTCCCAACACATGACACATTAAAGCAATAAATCTTATCCAGTTTGTATGAACATCATTTTTAGTTGGTGGACAGTGGTCAATCAAATATCGCATCGGCTATGCTGACTACTTAATGACTACATCCAGTACAATTATTGTTCGTGTGGACAATCATGCATTGTAGAATGGCGTTATGAATAGAAAAAGATTGGAAACGATAGAATATAGAATACATAGATTATAATTTTTGTGTTCATATTCATGTCTATTTTGTAACGAACACAAGTAAAAGCTATTATGTGTATCCATTTTATTGTCAAAAATTGCTGTTTATACTTTGTTTGCTCTTGAAATTAAAGTAATATGGTTTTTCAGTTTTTATTACTAAAATGTGCAAACCTAACCAATATCAAAACGGTGTCATCATCCCAATCATATATTTTACAGTTTGCAATATTATGATATCATCATTGTCAGAGATTATTAAATTTAGAAATAAAAATATGTTTTATTGTGTGTTGTGGAAAAAATTCTTCAAACTGTTCCAAGTACGTAGGTATGCATGAGCGTACACGCGATACACTGGTACACAGTACAGTACACACTAGTCCACGTGGACATTTGGTTCTTGGTTCTTTTAGGAAGTATAAATCGTTCATAAGTTAAAATACACATCACGTAAAGTGATTACAAATTGCGCGGGCAAACAAATAACAATTTTGGTGAGCCAGACTGGCAATAAACACTTGGAAAGATAACTTATCATTAGTCAGTGACCATACTGTTCGTTACACGCGTCATTAAAGATTTATGTTCAGGATAAATCTCACTAAAGTTTGACTACAATATTTTACTTAGCCTATTACTTCATAATCGCAGTTGAAAAGACCTCTGTCATGATTTTCGACATGTCCAAATGCACCGTATGTCAAATCAACGATCCTTCCTGGGGTGAATGGGCCCCTGTCATTAATATCGACCTCTACAGTTCTACCATTGTCCAAGTTACGAACCCGAATTTTTGTTCCGCATGCAAGGGTTTTATGAGCAGCCTTCATTGCAAATCGATCGAATTTCTCTCCGCATGCCGTGGGCCATTCTGGAGGAATTTCTCCTTCTGCTCCGTACCAGCTACAAACTCCACTTTCCCCTGTTTATTGAATAAACCATGCTTAACCACACGTATCTACTTTTATGGTTTTTTCAAATCAAAAATCAAATTCATATTCTTACCGTTCACTTGTGCAATCGCAACGCTTGCTACAGTGAAACAAATTACGAACAATTTGCACATTTCTCAAATTAAAGTGTTCGAATTGTTTAAATTTTTCTTTTCGCTTTACTACCTGTTTAAGAACCAGTGTAATTGGAAATGTAGGTTATCATTTTCATTCCTCTCTTTATATACGTAGCATTTCTCGGTCCCCGAATATTACATTCACATTCATTATAAAGAAAGAGTTTCCTGGTACATATTCCGAATTTAAACAGCATTCTTCGTAAGGACAAATATCTGTATGCAGCTTTAACTGAAATACTTCATACTTGCACAACAATTTTAATAACATAATATATTGGCAGATGCTCGTGAGATGCAATGGGTGTAAGCAATTCTGTTATTCTAAAATCACTCATTAGATTAGATTAAATTTATTNGCAGATGCTCGTGAGATGCAATGGGTGTAAGCAATTCTGTTATTCTAAAATCACTCATTAGATTAGATTAAATTTATTTGATTTGAGTGTTTACGAGTCTTCAATCATCTAATTAATTCATCATTAATATTTTATCGATCCCATATAGGTATTCACATTTTGACAAATCAAGCATGTTATACTGTTGGATGACGACAGAAAGCACAACAGCTTGCGTAGACCTTGTGCAAATTTTTTAATGTTTTCATTTTTGGTATTACTTTGTTATACTACTAATCAAACAAACGTGTGCTTATTTTCGAAATGTTTTTTGTCAGGTATTTTTATAAGGATTCTTCTAACACATTTTTACTGAGAAAGCCATTTGTTGTCGCAAAAGCGGCATGTTTTTCTGGTGTGTGAATGAACGTGATTCATGACCGTCCGTATTTATAATGAGCTGCCGTGCGATACTACAGTTTAGATCAAACGAAATTTATGTGGCAATTCGAATCTTAAAAAATCCAATTCTACAGCAGCTGTCTGTATTTGTAACTAGAGCTAAAGTAGTGGAAGAATGCAGGTACGTCCGGTACATCAATAAAAACCTAGAAATATTAGCGTGAAATGACAGTGTCATCATATCAATAACATCAAAAGTAGCAAGTATAAATTGAGTCAGCAGCATTATATAGGCATTATTTCTATAGTTTGCCAATGAGATTACATTTCACAAACAAAACCCTGTAAAAGGTGACTAAGTGTAAACTCGACATTACAATGGTCCTTATAGAGCTTCCAGGAAAGCGATACATGGCATCAGACTAGATATACATACTTCTTTTAGATACTACTAATACTATGTACTACCACTATTGAATACCTAAACTAAAGCATAATGTGAGGTAGTTGATGAGATAATGAATAACCCTACTACCTGTCTCAGTCTCAGTTCGTCATCACTATCACCAAACTACTTGAAAAATCTACACCAAAACCAGTCTTGATACTCTATAGGTCAATATTTCCCTCAGCGCTGTAAATCTCATACTCGATCCAGATCAAACCGATCCATTTCAAATGCTATTTTTGCAATATAAATAATTTTCCGGTCATTGCATTTAGTAGTTAGTACCAGGAATCAGGAATCCACACCCTTTGACACGAACATTTGTTAGAAAGGAATGGCAAATGGCATATCAGCAGTCAATCGATTCCCAGAGAGTATTTTGATTACTCTGGTCATTCCCTCCTTATAGTATAAACTGTTAATTTTGGTGGTTCAAACTTTTTAAATATTGAATAATGGTAGAGGATGGACGATATGAACTATGAAGTTCTCGTCTCTGATATCAAATAAACTATTTTGTTTTTATTTACCTATACAATATTTCAGCTCTGACCAAACCTTGGTCTGGTCTCTGATCTATGCAAAATCCAAGGACTTCCTGCTTACTCCCATATATAAAAAATGGTTGGAATGTTGTTTTGAAAAATAAAAACGAATTTTACTTTGAATGTTATTTATTCGCTGTATGACATCTTGTCCAAATTACTTGTTGCTTATCTCATTACATGCATGCAAGAACGGAGACTATCAGATTGTATTCAGTATTTTGCAACAGCCATAATCACTGTCTTCATTCGTTGGTGCCGTTATCATATACTACGTTTACGTAGCTGTTTAATTTTTTGCTCATGATTGCTTGCACGTATTTTCCATGTTCCAGAACCTTTTGATTGTCACATTGTCATCAATTCAGCATGATTGATTACCTCAAAAGCATGCGATGGAGATCACATGCACGAGACGCGATAACACAAGTACCTAGGTACATATTAGGTAGTAGTATATTCTAACTTTAAGCAAGTGAGTGATTTGCTACACATTATAGCAATAAACGTTTCTGTAATGCACTTAATATATTGATCATCAAATTATATAACGAAACTTTGTCTCTGATCTTGCAAGGCTTAAAAGATGAAAAAGTGCTATCAGATTAGAGTGCAACCTAATTCAACTCACCTGTGAGAATAGGCGTAGCTGGTATGGAACTATTTTTATTTCAATGACAAATAAAATCCCGTTATCTTTCTAAAATGTCATGTCAGCTCTATTGTAATACCGACCACGACCACTGTGTTGATGGTCTTTCATAATAATATTAGTATGCTTATATAAATACCTAAATAATATTATGGACATGCTTAGGCCCATTCACACGAGTTTCACACATTTGGGTTTGCTATTTTCATTTGCGTCATTTTTCACAATTCATTTCCTTATCTCCAACATCTGGAAAGCTCTGTCCATGAGCTACTTAATGACCCCTCACAACGTCATATTATTTAAGATAGGATAATAAATACGTGTTGTAAAATTACAACTTTATTGCATTTATCATCATCTCTAGTAAGGCATACGTGGCAAAACCCTCAGCAAAAGTAGCTGAAAATTTCCTTCTCTGTTCACTTAACCATTTTTATGGAAAGAAATATTTTTATCTGCGACTTTTCAGCTGTCTTGCAAATATGCATAGGTGACCAATCTGAACTTGAAGCAAAAGAAAAGTTTGATTGTGGTTGACTAGCTTTGTTAAATCGGAGCAGAGTTTAACGCAATTAAGAGAGGCGTTTGGATAAATCTTCAAAAAAAGACCCAGTCTCCTTTTTCGTGATCACAGTTGCAATGATCTGCAAAAAAGTTTATTTTATCGCTTTCCTTTTCTTTTTACAAGACCAGTTTTTCCCAGTAACAGCCGACTTTCGAGTGGTAGACAAAAGATCGAATAAAGTGGTGTTCCAAACGGCAAGCGACTTTGTTCGTACTGGTTGTGGGTCATTTTTGGAAAAGTCGTATCTGATTGCATCCGATCCCTTGGATGCCTGTGATATACCCACGGGTCCACCATCCCATCTTATCAATTATCTCTCCTATTTATTTGGTTGGAGCCAAGTGCATGGAGATTTCCAGTGGGTACTATTTGCTGAGGATGGAGGATGTGATCTTAAGACCAAGTTAAGGAATGCAGCCACAGCCGGCTATTCAGGAATAATAGTCGGTACTGATGAGCGCCACGAGGAATTCATTCATCCAGGTCTTATGACAGATGATGACGAAGAGTTCATAGACGTCCATTTGGTACAATCTTTGGATATCCGGGTGCTAACTAAAGCGTTTGGAGAATTCGAACACTTTTACGTGGAACCTCCTGGTCTCTGCAGGTGCAAAGAGGAATACCAAAGAACATGGATACGGTCGCGTTATGTTTCACTGTTTATTAGGACATGGAAAGGCATAATGGGTAAGCAACAATTTCGACTGTGTACGCACATAACTACTTGTGACTTGACGTGTATTTCCATTTTATGTTATATAATTTATTTAATTGGTAAAATTTTGGTTGCAGACACGTGTTGGCATTGTATTGTATGGACTCTTGTTACTTTAGGAAAACTAGCAAAATCATCGAAAATGATCTTCCCCTCGGTTCTCTACAACAGGGACAATTTATCTTCAGTAGCCATGTACCTGGCTTCCATAGTCATTTCCATTACGATCATGATGGTAATTTCTATTCAGAACAATGCGAGGAAACTATTGAAATACAAAAGCTTCCAACAAGAACGAAAACCATCATTTACTGAAACGATAAAACCTAAAGTTCAGTCAACCAGGGAGTCCACGCCCCCTCCTACATCTCAGCCCCCGCCAAAACCTCAACAGTTTGGTCCAGTAGACTACACCATACGTCATCGAATTAATCTAAACATCAACATTAATGAACCGTTGACAAAAGCTAAGGTAAACATTGCTTATCGAGATATGGCTTTGAAGTATCATCCCGACAAGAATGTCCATCTTCACGAGAACGAGCTGGCGAAAATTACGGAAGAATTTAGGTCAAAGAAAAAATCAAGAGATATTTTACTTTTGTACTGCAAAGAATAAAATTAGTATACACGTATTTATTGTAAAAATAAGTCTTATTGTCAAAGTAGGAAGTAGTATTTAACACACGCGTTGAAATATTTCAATTGTTGTACGTAAGTAAATATAAAACACTAGTATCAAGTCTTGTATCAACAAATGGTTTGGTTAGGTTATCTTATCGAGAGCATTGACAGTAAATGTAAGTTTTATGTATGCTATGTATGTTATATCATCACATCATAAGCATTTTAAAAATAAACAATTTTTTTACTTTTTTATACATCAATAATATACAATTTTCTTACTTCTCATTGTAACAGACAAAACGTTTTGTGTCTTGAGATTCTCTACGCGGTCTCTGTCTCGTTCAAGTCGTTCAGTTGATAAAGATAATATTTGTTGAACACCAGTCATCGACACTATACAGAGATTTTGTGCTTCAACAATGCTAATGCGACCGCCACTGCACCACTGAGCCCCACTCCTAACAGCAACTTAATTCCAACGTTAAGTCTACAAATATAATATGTTAAATTTACAAAGCTATGACACTGACACATTTTAGATACATAAATACTCTGCCACTGCTGAGTCATATGATATGACTAATAAGAGTGACATAATACCATGTACCATCATATTATATGATGATAGCGTAAAGGCATTTACGTGTGTTTCAGATAAAACTACTAACCTGCCAAACCAAGCTGATATACCCATTCTGCCAAAATTCTTTTCTGTCAGGAAATATCCGTGGTGTTTCAAATCACTCCAAACACGTCTGTGACTACATGTAAAATTATCTCGTTATAATCTTACAAAACCATACCAAAATTAGTCTTAAATCTCGAACCATAACTTACCAACCCATCCCACCACATGCTATAATAACTTCTCTCTCGTTAATCGCTTCCACTTCAATGTCACCGTACTTTACCATTTCTAGTTTCAACTATGCAATAAATAATATAACCTGCTTTAAACAAACGAGCATTTATATTTCATGGCACAATTTATGCATATAAAATATAACTTACTTGTGACGGATCAATAAATTTTCCGTCGACTCTTTTTGCGATAATCCAATTAGGTCTATGTGTTTTAGGATCAGGTCCTGCTAAATTCTATAGAATATTTTAAAAGTAGTTTAAGCCCTCGCAAACGGTAGAAAAATAACAGCATGTAAAACACGAATGTTTCAGAACTCACAACATGTGGTATGACAGCTCGGGCAATGTTGATTTTGTTCCTCCAAATTTCAGTCCGTCCAAGTAATTCGGTAAATGTAGGAGGCAAGCCTCTTCGGTGCTCTGGTCTAAATGATAGAATAGTAGTATTGCTCACCAAAGATTATTAAAGTGACATTGACCCCAAACTGCATTGAAGAAAAAAAAATGTTGATGACGTACGCAGGACGAGGGCGAGCGGCCATGAAACACAAGTTTAGAAAGACACACCCGGTCACAATAGCATCAAAACCTGCACTATGACATTCAGCAGACGGAATACTTTCCATATTTTTAGCACGACCAGCTTCTAGAACTGAAATTAAGTAAATGTCAAGAACCAATATAACTTAAAAAAGAGCAAGGGGTAAATTACACTGTAATCTGATAACATGTACATATATTTGCACCTTTCTGGAATTTTATGGTTTCTCCCTGTGCCTCCACTAATGGCATGTTTAACTGAAAGACACTGTAAGTATTCGTATACAATGCAAATAAGTTTGTATCGGTTAGTATTATGTCTTCATTATCAAAACTTCGTCGAATGTGATGAATTTCCCGAGCAAGGTACTTTGTGTCGTAAATTATGGGAAATACGTCCTTCAAGAGAGAACTTTTGAAAGCTTCGTATGACTCTGAAAATAAATGGAGTCATCCAGTTTACCTTGAAACTAGTAAGGAAAATGAATTTGGCACAGAAAAATTACTTTCTAGAAAATACTCACTTGGGAGATCGTTATAAAATAATTGATAGGTTAGTAAAAGATCGGTATAAAAGTTGTGTCCTATCACAGGTTTTCCAGCGTCAAATATTAAATCGATCACTTTTGAAAATCCTGCCAACTGACTAATGATGTCGTCAATGTCTTCATCGCTGAGGATTGAAATGGTGGTTGGGAAATAATGCTGAAGCCATACATAGTAAATACAATTAATTAGAAACATTTAATATGTATCTACTAAGTGTATTTAAACAATTTTTTTTTGGTACACAGCCAAACTTACTGGATCAAGATACTCGGAAGTGTGCATAAAATGTCGATTTTGTCTTAAAAAACTTCGAAGACTGTCAGCCTTATTTCTGTTTAGGTAGGGGATACCCTCTCTCATAAACTAGACAAGGTTTAATTAGTAATAATTAGCTTAAAATGCAAAACTAAACTGAGCAGATTACAACGATAATGATTAATGTAAGCCATAAAAAGAGCTGGGCTCACAAATTCCAGACCTGGCGCTTACCTTGTTGAAGTCAAAATTGTGTCGGGCCAAGAAATTAATACAAGACACTTGGCAAGTCAATAAATCCCTTTTCGCAAAAGCGTCGAATGCAACAGGAAACAAGTAAAAGTTATATGCCTCCATGTAATAAGCGTTTGAGTCTCTGTCTTTCCGGAAAATTGCAAGCCCATACTAAAAAAGCCATGGATAAGAGAAGATTGATACATTCAGATATGTCAGGTCAGATGGAAGATTCGGTGTCAAAGCTTAAATCAAAAAACTTTTCTCCGAGTTGGTACTCACTTGGCAAGCTGAAAATTTGGCAGCGTTGTCTCGTGCTTTCTCATATCGTTGTGATGCTGTGTCAAATAATCTGTAAAAGCAATTACAAAGGTGCGCATAAACAAGTCTTACAAACATGCATTGTCATTTTTATTTGTGGGAATAACGTGTGGGATTTAAAGGTAAAATTTTAATCTTACGATTTTGACGTTTTCATCTCAACCGAATAAATTCCAGTGTATTCGGCATCCACAGCAAGAAAAGTCGCATTTTTTATTTTTGCAGCGATATCCGGAAGCAAATCTTCGAAATTTGCTCGTGTCACATCAACCATCCTGCACTGCTTTTTTGCCCTCCCACTTGACAGTGTGAAATCCACAGGTGTATCAAATTTGCAAGTGTTTGCCGGGACAGGAAGGATTATACAAGCAAAGTAAATCTCTCACTCTCAGCGAATAAACTGTCAACTCTTACCTGAGTATAGTTTGCACTAACTGTGATTTAAAATGATAGACTATAGAAACTTGTATGCTAAGTTCCACAAAAGATTTCGAATTTCATAGTACATAGACGTTTTAGCATATTATTGTTATGTTAGATGGGAACTTGGAGTCGTGGAGTTTTGGAACACGAAACCAACCACATGCCTGCAAAAGTGCAAAAACATGTGTTGTATAAGCCCAACATAGCACTTTGCTACATACATCCATAATGAAAATACAGAATGTAATCAGAGAACGTTGTCAGCAGAAGTGCATGCATAGGTATTGGGTATTTTTGTATGATTTGATAAACACAGAAGAACGAGTTTACTGTTGGTAGCTTCCCGTGTTGTGGGCAAACGGTTCGGTTGTTCGGTAGTTGGGTTCGTATGAAATAAGCTACAATTTTAATTGTTAATTTTTGTTATTGGGGAGACTGTGCATTTCAGTGCATTTAACAACACTAAATTTATGTTTAAAAGTTTGTTGTAGTAGTTGCTATCTTACAATCTAGTTTGATTGAACTATATACATGAAATTAAAGCGTTAGCCGGGCGCTGGCCTATCCCCGCCTATTATCTCGCAGTCCACTGTATTAACCTTGCCTTGCGTTTGAATTTACAAATTAGCGTAGGCTCGTTAAATTAGAGCATTCATATGGAAAAGCGGGGTGAAGTGTCATTGATGTTGGCCTCGCCTCGCCGGTCTACTAATCACGCCGTATCTAATGCAGTAGTTCATTTTATTTTGCAGCACACATTACATTTTTAAATTTGAGACTCAAATTTTGAGTGCTACACTTGGAAGTCAGTGCTACACTACGACTACAACTACCTAGCTCTATAGATAGTTATTAATTAGGAGTTGATTACTGAATACGTATGAAATTGAATTCACTAGAGAGAAGTATAACAAAAGGACGCATGCATTCCATGAAAAAAACGCTATACCTTGCATACATGAATTTGAAATTATTGTGAATTGAGCTTTCATTACTCGTTAGCATAAGAGTACGCACATGAGCATGAAATTAATTTAGTTTGGAGTGTATGAAAACACAATACTATATAGTCATAGTTCAATTATGTTAAGCTGTTGTAAACCAACATGCACGATGGAGATTGATGGTAGTGTTGTGGCCCACAACTTTGGGATGGAAGACGTAAATTGTAAACTACCCAATACCCATACAGTAAATTTTAGTTTAAAAAAAGTATGTAGGTAACATGTGTATTATTTTATTTATTTTATCAACTTGAGTCACGTATTTTTCTATTCGACTCATGACTTCTAGTCATATTGTCCAATAGGGTAGCCATTTATGGTACAGGTGTCAACTTCAAATGGTGTTTCATATAACATTATTTGCAGTCACAGCTTTGGTCAAATTCCACGTTGTCGCATTCCGTCAACTCAGTACAACTGCTGAGACTGGGAACAACGTAATATTGTTCAATATCACATTTTTCTGCTATTGCATTGCATCGAGTAAATACTCACTCACATTTTTTCATCCTCTACTTCCCGAAGAAATGCCGAATTCCAGGTACCGAGTGCAAAACAACAGCGATGTAGAACAGAGGGGATATTTAAACAAACAGGAGAGAAAATTTTCTTCTGCTCCTGCAACAGCAGGACAGAATGTATTTATTTTGCACTTTGCGTCAGTGCTTTTGCTGAAACCGTGTTTATTTTTCCTCTCTGGCCAACTAAAGAACAAGATACAAGAAAAGATAATGTAAAAAATAAAATGAGTTACTTTTGACCGTGTTTCTGATTGCAAATTTCAGCAATTCAATGTGATTTCTTCTTTACAGTGAAAGCAGCATTTAAATTTCATTAAAATGGAAAATAATCAGTTATTCGGTAGTATAATAGTTGGTGCAAGTATACTGTAACAAGTAAAATCCTAAGTACATATAGTGTATCAGTGAAAATGTTCCATTTGCCATTAAGGCACTAAGGGAAGGGAATCCGTTGAAACAAACACATTTCACATCCGTTGTCCGTCCCTGCCAATATTCTAAAAGTATACTACTGTACTGAACATCCACCACAACCATCACAAGATACACGGCATTTGGCAGTGAATGTGTGAGACATGAGATGACCAGCCAGACAGACAGCTCAATAGACATTCATGGAGATTTAATCGACATCATGCATAAAACATGTACACTCTGCACTACTGCACTCCCCTGTGTACTACCATTTGAAATTTAATGATCTCCTTGCATCCGGTGAAAGCGGAAGGACTTTCCCCGTAGAACCAATTTCTTCCTCTTTACAAATTTTATACAAAACTGGAGTGAAAATCTGAAACTGATTCCCTTTTCTGTATGCTTCTCTTCTCACCCAAAATAGGCTTCGTGTCCCTTAGAGTATTATCCTCATGGAATGGGTGTAAAATTTTATTTTGTATGAACTTTTGTACTACTTTAACTACATCTCGCCTGTAAGGTAGTTGTAGCAGTAGATAAAATGAGAAACAGTCAAAACCCTTAAACAATTTCTGTAACAGATAGATAGATTATTTACGTTACTGATGATGATGATGGGCTACGAGAAGAGAAGGCTACTTGTGATACTAGAAGGAGCGGTGAAAATAGATGAGTCTTATAAAATGATTCTACTCTTTTCCTCGAGTATACAAATGGTGTACTTTCACTCTCATCCGTCTAAACAGGAACCTACACTGATGTAGTATGCCAAAATGTAAACAAACCGTGGGAGAATGGGTCGTTAATATTCGGTTATACAGCAGTTTATCCGTTCTGTGTTTGCATTATAGATGAAGTCGTTGTAGCTTTCTAATGATAACTGTCTGTTTTGTGTACATATAAATACGATGATAACGATGGTAGTAGGCTCAGATAATACCATGTGCATATATGATGACGGTATATTATAGCTAAGTAGAAATAATTGAGTAGTTCTTCCGTCTCTAGTGTGTCTCCTGCTCCTGCTGCTTATTTTCTTTCTCCTCGTTTCCGTTGAAGTTGTGTAACCGCTACCGCCTAAACCTAGACATAGCATATATATGCACTTGGATTGAACGTGGAAGCTGAAAAACTGTGTGGTCTTTCAAAAAAGTGACGAATGTTTGTGATACTTTGTTTGTTAAGTGAACTCTCTCTCTCTCTCTCTCTCTCTCTCTCTCTCTCTGTTATTAACATCAACAAAATTCAATGGGAAAAGAGTTTGAGACTGTAGCTTAAGTGAAAGCAACAAACAACATAATTTTTGTGGTTTTACTTTCACCGCTTGTTACAAACACTGCTAAGGAAAGAGGGATTACATACGGGTGGTCTTGTTTCGTTTTACATACATAACTCTTTTTCGACTCCTTTTATGGTGAATCTATTCACTGATATTGATATCCGTGTTATAACTTGTTCATTGATATAATATGTGCCAATGCACATATAGCTTGGGCTGGGCTCATATTTTATCCACGTAATTCAATTGTATGAGGTTTCGCAAGGAGAAAAAAAATCTCCTGTTGCATATCCTTTTGTCTATGCAGTTTGGTTGGTGTTTATTTCGAGCATAGGAGGAGAGCGTATTCATTTTAGGCTTCCGTTTACTTCAAGTAGTCACTTAGGTGCAACTCCTTTTTATTCAATCTAATCAATGTAAAATAACTTACTTCACTGGATTACGATGCTTAAATGGAAAACAGTTGCAGAAATTTCAGCTTTCTCTATCTTGTGAAATTATACGAGATTATAATTGGGTTTGTTGAGTAAACTACGAAATCTGATAATAGCCATTGCAGATTTTTTTTTACTTAGAATATCATACAGTAAAAGTTCTTCAGCAAGCCTAAAAATGCAAATAAATTCGGCCATTCAGCAACAGTACATTGACTCAGTATTGGAGAGTCTTCATGACCAAATGGTGGAAACCGGACTTGACAACTTGGAACTTCCGGACACACGGACCAACTTTGCAAAAAAACGCCTGGGTGTGAACTGGCAGGGTGAAGCTAATTTATACAATGGCAATCTCAAAGGACTGGAGAGCATTCATAGGACTGGGGAAGCTGTGATTACTCTTAATGTAAGTTAAATTCGGATTTGCAATTTAGTACGTTGAACGTTGATGGACCATACCACGACTAAATAAAAAAATACGTTTAAAAACGTTGCCAATGTTGTAAAACTATCAAATTTATTAAAGATCGATGGGGTAACTGTGGATGTAGAAGTTGGAATAAGCAATCCACTTATAAATTATGACATTCATGCCACCTTCATGAAACATGGTCCAAGAGGAACGGTAGCAGGGAGTCTGAGTCACATTACCTGTGATGTCCAGCTATGTTTTATACCCGGCTCGGAGACTGTCACTTTGGAAAAATTAGTTGTAAAGGACATTGGAAGCCTGAAGGCCCGTATCACTGGACTGGGAAGTGTACTAAATTTTATTGTATCTCATGTAAGTGACACGTACATCATACACGAATTTTAAAGTTTCCCTTTCTACTCATGGAAAATCCCCGACTAACATGTTTAAATAATCGTAGGTCTTACAAGTAGTTGGGAACCGTGTCAAGTGGAAAGTTTCTACCATGCTGGAAGGTGTTATCAAGGACCTGTTAAATGACATCATTACAAAAACTCCCCTCCCAAGTCCCGGCATTGATATGAAGAAAATGCTAATATCCTAATCTGACATGTCAATACAGTACATGTTGACCATCGTACTCGATTTTATAAATAAATAGACGGCCACCTATCAGAAGGTGGAACTTTATTTGCCAACTTACTGGGACTAGCACAAAATATCAGAAAGAACAAGCAGCTATAATATACTAATTCTGTCAACTGTTTATCAGTTACTTGTTGAAGAGATTTTCGTAAATTAATGAGCAGAATATGTTTAAAGACATTCTGAAAAATCGTGTGTTCATTGTCCAATATTTTACACTGTTGCACGCTGCTTTGTTCACTCTTCACACAGAATTTCGGCTTTAAGCACTTCAAGACATTATTTGAATGAAATTTAGATATCATGAGCTACTGAACAATCGAATTTATTAAGTATAGAAGCATTTATTGTTGATTCTACTGCGCGTACCTGTCATTTTTAATGATTGTTCTAAAAAAAATTATCGCAATGACTAAAATTAGTATCTGTCAATGTTTTCAAATTTGATTTAAAGATGCTATTGTATTTTAACGTTATAAATATTTGTCTTTAATACTATTTTAATCCCCAAAAATGTGTAAATCAAAACCACAATAACCACATCATGTTATAATGACATTTCGACTCCGGTACCGTTAGCTCGCTTGCGTCCTTTTTTGAATTAAATCACTTCATAACTCCATCTGACAAAGTCACGGATCAATTCAAAAAAGACGCAAGCTTTCGTTTACTTTTTTGCCGATATCTTTGTACTTAGTCATAATTGTTATATAGTTTGTCAATATTTAAAAGCTTATAACCATTAATGAAAGTACAAAACTGTAAGGAATAATAATTTTGTCCGCATATTGTATAATATCATAGATAACTTTCACTGACAATGACAAAGTACACATATACCATGGAGTATCATCGCAAACAAGGATAAATAATAGTGTAGCTATAAAAATTTAGATCAGTCTACGATAATATATTATAAAATATTCAGCGTCACTTAAACATTGACTATTTTGTTATTACGCTCGCTCTCTGCATTCAGTTTTAAATTGTCACAAAATAGTACACCAAACTCAATAATGTGTTGCTCATATTTTACCTAAAAGACTTTATGCGAAGAATACGCACAGGCACAGCTAATTAAGTAATGGCTTTAACTGTTGCCTATGTTAACTCATCTGAAACACGAGTTTTCCCTCCGAGTCATGCAATAACATGAGATGCGCGTGTTGACCTCTAAAATAATTAAGTTTTTGGTTAGATATTTTCGCACTCCCATCTTCTACTTCTGATACAATATCAAATCAACAACACTTTGAAGCCTTGATTTGGCCTACTTAGCAATTTATAACTTTATGCAGTAATCCTTTATATAAAATCTATTTACAAAATTCATTATTTAATAAAAGCACACTTATCTTTCTTAATTTATAGCTTGAAGTTGCGTCAACGAAGGTTGATGATTTCCATTGAATATAACTCCAGAATTGTACATATAACGATAATAAAATTTACATTTCACATCAAATTGTTTGAATTGCATATTTGGTTTAATGAATAATTATGAAAAAAACTTTTTAAAACAGTCAACTTTGATTCATTATACATTGCATTACATCATAAATTACTGATGCCACCATATAAGACATACATTCATTAAATATGATTGAATGCCATCTCTGTTTTGATGTTGCATTTTCTTAATAAATTAATGGTCAAAAATTACATCAACTAATCCCTAGAATATCAAATAGAAATTGTTCCCTGTTGAAGAATTTCCCGATTAAAAAATAAACATGGAATGCATAGGAATGTTGAGTGAATTGTTTGAACAATAAAAAAATGTACATTTCATATTTTTCTATCTTGCTGAGGAGGCATTGACAATGTAGTACCATTTTCACCAATTCTAGCTTCTTTTGACTATAAAAAGCATTGGAGCTCAAACACATAATATCTTGGCTGCGATGATGCTTTGACAGTTAGTACTCTTTCGCTTACACTTCAGTCAAAGGAAAATCAAGATAAATGTGTTGTGCTACTCTTTCCACGACATGCTAGACGTATTGGATCAAATAAAGATGGCTCAAATATCACGAAATATGTGCATCAGTAAGCAAACCAAAATGAAATGTGAATAAAATGACAGCTACTAAAGAATTGTCAACATTATTCTCCCTTCACATCTGCTCACTCTGACTCGTTTCTCTTCAGAGTCATATAAATACTATACAACCCTCCTTGGCAGCCTGTCAAAAGTTGGGAAACGTTTACAGAAGAGAAAACTAATGAAAAAAATCAATTCTACTTCTAGGAACGACAGCCAATAATATTGAAAAACTACTGGAAATCTTTAAAAGCGATAAATTTCATACTGTGAGCTTCAAAGCAAGCAAAAGGGTACAATAACTGCTTTCGTCCTATATCTTCTTTTATGAATCCTTTGTGCTAAATGGGACGCGAATAGAAGAAGAACAGAACAGAGAACATCTTGGGAAAACATTTTCCATTTCAGCTCTGCCTGTGAACAGACGCTGCTTTCTTTAGAAACTGATAGATGGAAGTACAGTTACCATTGTTGGATCTGTTCTCCTCATCGACAAAAAATATCTCAAGCAAGCAGGCATCAGTGATTTGGATAACAAAGCTCATCAGGTCTTGACTGTAGTTATTTTTGTTATTAAGCTAGCCTCTAGTGCTCGAGTCTCCATCATAATCACTGATGATTTGATTTTCAGTCAGCATAAATAAGGCGTTGCAAATATATGCTCCATTTTGCTTCGAAATAGTATTGCCAAGTTGGTTTTGACAATAAATAAAACGTTAAGTGGTAAAAGGAGTAGTTGTCAAACAAAACTAATTCGAAAGTTAGAACTTAATTCAGTGCTTGATAACTTTTATAATAATAAGTGCCACTCCAGACTGAGCACGCCATTTTAATTCAATAATCCAAACTACATGGATGCACAATGCCCAACACCAAAGTAAAATACAAAAGCCCAGTAGTAAGTGAATAAGACGGTGCTAATGTAATGTAGAAGTCAACAGAAAGATTCTTTGAGGGAAAATGCTATTCGGAATAAACGTGACTTCAAAGAAGGCAGTTTTCTCAAACAAAAGCTCTACTTTCTCTCTTGCCTTTCTCATCACATTACTACTCGCTACCATTCGCACAAAAGCTTCATTTCCATTCATTCATTCATTCATCCATTCAAAGCAAAACTTTCCACTTTTCTACTGACGTCTAGCTCGTCGTCTCTTATATATGACATGTAATGTGCACTATATGATGACAAATATGCTTATTACGTCTTCCACTTTCTTTCAGAATGTATTCACTTACATCACTCAAAATATTTATTTAGCCCGTATGCATATAATCAACCTACAATATGCAGTGTCTCCCAGTCTTTCTACCTTCTACATTAAAACTTTTAAAGGGTCTAAATAAAACTTTTTTTCTCCCTTGTGAAACAACACAACTAAATAATCTTTTCTATT
The DNA here is from genome assembly GCA_027743805.1 of Lepidocyrtoides sp. E14. Taxonomy (NCBI): domain Eukaryota; kingdom Metazoa; phylum Arthropoda; class Collembola; order Entomobryomorpha; family Entomobryidae; genus Lepidocyrtoides; species Lepidocyrtoides sp. E14. The sequence continues at coordinate 38,269 of JAHZMZ010001952.1, forward strand.
TATAGCTACAGGCTACCATTTAAACAAAATGAGGAAACAGTAAGAAAATATATCCCTACATTTATTTGTAAAGTACCTACGCAGTTCTCTCTTGACTTTAGTTGAATGTAGTTCGAAGTAAAGTATATAGCAGCAGATTTAACCCATTAATTTTCCGCCCGCCAGTCAATTCAATTCTTTATGTGAGACCAAATATACTTCAAGTTAGAATAATAGTTTTGCATATAAATAAAACGAGAAAGTGTAAAGTGAAGAGGAGGAGAAACTGAAAATGAAAGACAGACAAGGTACATCAACGTGATCATCACATCACATACCCCTCCCAGAAAAAACTGACAAGTGAATTTCTGTCACAATTTAAAAGTTTTTTACCACTAAATTCTTG
>JAHZMZ010001953.1:0-19570 GCA_027743805.1 Lepidocyrtoides sp. E14
AAAATTGTACAATAATTAGCAATAGAGAGAGAGAGAGAGAGATGGGAAAGATAGACAAATGTACATACAATGATTGAGCATAGTGTCAGAGATAGGAATGTCCTATTCGGAGACCGGAGACATACTTTTCATACTCGTAGAGAATTTAAGTACACTCTTAATAGTTTGCTAAACATACGTTATATCGCTATGAAAGGTTAGTAGTACCTAGTATTTTACACGTGAAATGATACAATATTTTATTTAACTGGTAAAATACTCTGAAGCATCGTACATGAGATATGTGAGGGTCGTAATTAAACGTATGGAAAATATTCATCAACGATTCTGATGACACCTTAATCTACCCGACTCGCATCTGGAGTCATTCAATAAAATAATTTTTTTGCCTGCGAAAATACTCAAAAAAAATGTTTTGTACAACTAAATTAAAAAATGATTTTTTTACAAAAGAAATGAGATCATAGGAATGAAATACGTTTTTTTCTATAATCACCAGAAATGCTTACTAATTTGCTTCAGCAATAAATGCAACTTTAATGTTAACTGACTAGAAGTGTTAATTAAGCTTAGCTTATTTATACCAATCCCTATTCTCAATTTTTCTACCTTCCTAAACATTCATATTCAAATACTGTTTCATAATTTATCATACCATATATATTTATATAGCGTGAAAATTTAAATACACATACGTAGTAAACAAGCATGTCGTTCACATTTTGTCAGATTTACTTTTTTGCTATTTATTTACTAAATAGCAACAGTCTCAAACCTTTTTTGCATAGAACCGACGGAAAAACCATAAATGCGGGTAAAAATTACACTTATTATAACTACACATATATTTAATATGGATGTTTACATTCTATATCAATATCCTCTAAATTTTCTTATTGATAAAATATGTACACACAAAAGTAACGCTGCAGATTAACGAGCCTGATGATGACAGTAATTAATTATCATTTGTAGTAGCACACCATTTTTTAAAAAATTATTGCAAGTTTTAAATACATGATTAATGTTCTTGCTTGCGCTGAGCATCAAATTTAACCGGAAAATTTGTACCAGTTTTAGTTTATGCTTGTGTGACATTTTTCATATTTTTTTCATACTTTTGAGAATCCCAAAGTGGCTGGAAAAACCTAATGTAATTTAAACAAACAATTATCCAAAACAGAGATAATTTTATTCTCGAGGAAAAAACATTTGCAGATCGTTTGCTGTTAATGACAAGGCTTGAAATATGACAAAAAAAATAATGTAGCAAAATTGAGATCAGAGCAATTTCACCAACAAAACGCATTTTGCAATGATGAGTCTATGAATATATGTACAAACTTTGACTATAACAGTGTAATTGATAACAAAACAAATAAACAAAAGGCTGACGATGACACAAAAAAAAAACTTTTAGTTTCACCGTCCTCTCCTCGTCCATTAACGAAACAAGTAGAGAATCCGTTCAGATTTTCAGATTAAATTGGGAAATTCCTCGGTTTACACTATGAAACTGAGCCGATGAGTAGAGTAAATGGATTATGAAATGTAGAGAGAGAAAAGTTACTCTTCATCATGACATACATACATACAATACCTTTCTCCCATTTTAGCGTAGGAACTTTTCTAAAGATCAAACTTTTCAAACCAGATGGATACTTCTGATCCTTATTTCCTTTTTCCTAAAATGATGCCAATGCGATGTCATATATGATAAAACCAGGCTAGCAAAGTTGTTGTTTTTATAATATAGTCAGAAAATGGTTTCAGTATGTATTTACATATTGCATACATGCATGAAAAATGACAATATTCCTTGAATTATAATGACACGAAAAGTTTTAAATTCACTTTTCAAACTGGAGTGATTTATTGCTAGACAGATCATCCACAAAACTTTTCTGCCTTTCTTTCTTCTGCTTCCCCAAACTCAGCCAGCATATTATCATCATATCAAATCCAACCAGATATGATGCGATGTGATTGAACTTGAATAAAAAATGAGATACTTTTTTTTCTGGTATTTTGGTCTTTCTTTTTGCATATTACCAAAACATGCAGAAAAATATAAAATGTGTAGTCATCTGCACTTAAAAAACAACAGAAAATATTTTCACGCATTCCATCTTTCCCAACTTTTGTTCTTGCTGGGAATAACAGTAGTAATGATGATGATGATGATGATAAATGCTTAAATGTAAATGACAAAAACCTTCCTTCCTTTTAATATTCTCCCCCCCCCCTCCCAAAAAAACAAAGTTTGCAGGAAAACGCAGTTTCATCTCATCATATCAGCATCATTTAGATATAAAACTACTAAAAAAAAGTTTCTCTTGTTGATTTCAAACCCATCATTTTATTCATCTTCAAGTACTTCAATGTTGATGGTAAATTCTGTCCATGCATACGCACGTTCTAGTATAATTACACCACACACCACACAAAACCAACACTTGACTTCTCTCCTTCTTACTTACGACTACGACTACTTCTATTTTAAGCCCTTTGTCTATCATTCAATTGTTCTGCAACAATAACAGCGTGCTGTAGTATTTTGACTCTCACTTAGCCAACTTAAAAAAGCCTCTTCATCTCAAAATACACACAACGACGTAAGGTTGTTCGTTGGTTGGGTGGGTACTTCTGCTAACTAACTAATTCAAACTCTACGTTTATTTATTACGACGATTTTTCTTCAAATAAAACAAGTGCATAGGTAGATTACTCATTTTACATAATGTGGAAAATAGAAGAGTAGTCTAATAATAAGTTTTGAATGTAATGTTGAAAACGTCTAGATAGAGAGAGGGAGATAAAGAACAGGTTGTTTTATTTAATTCTAACAATTCCCCAGAATAATATTTAAGTTTGGGTTTAAACAGGCAGTGAAAATTATTCTTTTCTTGGAATCCTCCATGCATATGTACATGCATGCACCAACCAAGAAAATTTATAGATCTGCTGCTGCTTCTACTATTTCTACTATTACCTCTGCGTGTTACAGCCAAGTTCAAAAAGCAAACAAACAAGGGAAAAAAACTTCATCATCAGCACAAAACGAACTCATTTAACCAAATAAATCAGTCATTTGAGTTGTAAGTTGAGCTGAGCTGACTGTGAGTGAGTGAGTAGAATAAGGAAACGTGAAATACAGAATAATAAGTAGTTGCAGAAGTAGTGGTGGTAGTGGTAGTAGTAGTTGTGAAAATTCAAGTGTGCTCCAGAGAGCAAGTTATACAACCTGCCTTTCTCCAAGTAGCATTTATAAGGAAAACCACCCAAAGAAGAATTTGGTGTCGAATAAGCTGTCTTTTTAAAGTGTATATATCAGCATCATTATATCCTGGACTCACTTTTGGTTTTTCTCCACCCAGTGGTATATATCGTGGAGAAAAAGGGTTTGTGTTCAGCGAAGCGTATCCCACGCTTAAAAATGTTTTTTATATAAGAAAAGGTCCCTACCTGCCATAATATATATATTCCACACATGTTTCAAATGGGTAGGTACGTACACTACGTTCAAACAAACTAAAATACAAAGTAGCAACGACAGTAAAGTTCCCGACATTTGTAATCAGCGGCCGCAGCACTTCTTTTGTAAATGGCAACAGCAGCAGTAGTGAGCGGCAGCAGTGTGCATGCAAAGCTTTTGTAACCTCTTAAAAACTTGGCTTTTTCTCTTTCTTCTTGTGTGGATTGTGTGGCGGTGGTGGCATGGCGGTAGAAGTAGAAAGAATAATAAAATTATTAGGTAGAAAAGTGTGCGTTCTCTCTCTCTCTCTCTCTCTCTGTCGTTTTCTGCATATTTGTGAAATGTGACCACAGATTAGTTTCCCTGTTTTCCTTTCTTTCTTAAAGTACACATTACTTTTCTTTTGCAAATAATACACAATTTCCACTAAAAATAAACACGGCAGCTATTGTGAGTTCAGTGGGTTGTATGAAAGTAAAGCAAGCAGGAAGTAAGCGAGAAACCGAGAAATAATATAAATGTTTATGGAACAGACGAAAACTGTGCTCTAGGATGAAGGCATGTACATACCTATACACACATACACATGGAGCAGTTAATCGAAAGGCGGTCGCTCAGACGAAGAAAATAAATATCGTTACAGTCACAAATCTTGGGAGAGTTCTATTAATCACAGTAAATACAGTAGAAGGAGAGAGTGCGAGGTATATAGTAGTTTTGGGCCGTTTTTTAGGTATATCCAAAAAAAACCAGTATAGTATTTAGTTAGTAGTATCAACATGAAAGAAAGAAAGAAAGAATCAGAGAAATAATGTCATTTTCCCCGTGAATGAGAAAAGCCAAGGTTTTTCATCAAAGAAAGTTGACTCTGCAATCTGTAAGCACTGAGATTCAAACTCTCTTTAGTAATACACACAGCCGCTCTCATCTCGTCTACCGCCACCACCACCCCACAACTATAACCACCACCACCATTGCATTCTCTCTATATTTTTGTCGCTATATTCCAACACAAACTATAACTTTACGCATTTATTTCTCACGTAATATAGCAAGTTTAGTATAAGAAAAATGAGAGTAGATTTAGCTGACTGGAAAAATAAAAGTAGAAGATAGAGAAGAAAAGTACACAAGTGGCACAACTAGGTATTTAGTCACCAGTCACCACCGAAGAAAAAAAAAGAGAGAATCCTTTCAGTAGGTTAGTCTAGTAATCATAGTCAGTGGTGGTGGTGGTAGTAGTGGTACGACGCGTTTATGACTATTGTCGTCATTTGAAAAAGTTTTTTTTTTTTTTTGTAAGGGTAAAAATATTACGATAAGATATATATCTTATATTTTTAAGGCATGTTATATGCACATTTTATAAATATTTATCTCTCCATCCATCTTCCCTTTTTTATAGTAGTATATCATAGTGCTCTACTGCACACACGTAGGAAGTAGCATCATTACCACGACTTAACTTGAGTGAATGAGCAGATGAAAGTAAAATTGGTAAGCTGCCAGCATCCCTTTCTCTTTCTTCCATTCTGAATGTGTCGTCCTCCTCTCTGCCACCACCACTGCCACCACCACTACTACCAACCACTGCTGCTGCTGTGCTGATGATGATGCTGCTCTGTTACTAATTCCTCTGTGATACCACCACCGTTGCCTTTCCCCACAAGGAAGCGGGAAGAATGACGACGGGAACTCAAACCGACATTAGTAGTTGATATAAATGTTATAGAGGAAATGGAAGCAAAAAGGGATATGATGATAGGAGGTCCCTTTTTTTTAAAAAAAAAGTGTAGATATATTACAGCTATATCAGGAGACAGATACACATAATTTTTTGGATGGAATCTTCTACTAAACTGTAATAATAATGCACAAGTCTGATGATAATAATGTGTAATGTATCTATCTAGCTATGTGCATGTACATCAAGGGAAGAGAAAAAGAACGACTGTTTGGTAGTTGGCATTACAAAGTTAATTTGCAAAGCTCTGCAAATCTTGTAAATTAGAATGGGGAAGTTGAGCTTCAGCTTTTTTTTTTCTTCTTTCTGTTCTTTACATATTTCCTCTTTCCTTTTTTATATGCCTTTGTGACTTTATATGATGGGGATATTTTGTATGTATATTTGGAGAGAAAAAATACAAAGACTTTTTGGAAAATTAGATTTTTTCACTCTTTTCTCTTTGGAAAAATGTCGTTTTTCTACTTATTTATCTGTGTCAGCACCATGTTCTGTAGGGCTATAAGGTAACGTAAGTAGTTTTAAAAACCGAATTTGACCACACGTTTCTTTTTTTTCTTCTGTACAGGTAGGTATGCATATTAGGTACAGGTACGTCAGTAGTTTTGTTTGTGATAACACAACGCGCGTTTAGAAATTTTTTGGTATAGGTTTTTTTTATTAAGTGTCCTATGCACTTTTTGGTAGGGTAGGAAGTTGTGACAATGAGAGAAGAAAAAAAAACAAGTGACAAATGACTCAGCGACAGAGCACTTTTTCACCTTGACTTGGCTTAAAAATAAATATTTTATTAGTAGTGCATTTATGCAATCTGGAATGCAAAAAGTTGAGCATGCACAAAATATAAACGGAAATATATAAATCATTACAATAAAGTATTATTATTACCACCACCTACTTGAGTAAATATTGTAGTGCTGATATACAAAAAATGGGAGGTACACTTACGGAAACAGGAAGGTCTCAAACTCTTTAAAAAATGATTCATAGAAAATAAAAACTTTTTTATGTAGTTTTTTTTCTTCTCTCTTGTCTGCCTAATCACAATACTTCCTATACTATTTTATGTATGTGTGTATGTATGCATACCTACTTGCAAGTAGAAAAAAAAAGAAAGTTTTTATATTGTAGTACTTTTTTGAACAAAATGGTTACATGTCATCTGTGTAATAGGTAGTGTACATAATATACAAACACATCACATGCCTTTAGTGGAAAAGTGCGGAACTATGCAAATAATGAAAGTTGCATAAAAGGGAGGAAGATTGCAAGGAAAACAAATTAAAATCGGGTCTAGTACAAATATAAATCATTTCTGACTTGCCGCGATGGGCTCGTTAGAGAAAACAAGCCACAAAAACCATTCCCTTTCTCTCTGCCACCACCACCACCACTGCCACCATTGCTTCTGTTTCTTTCTACTACATATTGCATATGAAGGTTTGGCATTGAAGTCTCTGCTCAATGAAAATATCGCTATTATTATTGCTTTTTCTTCTATACATGTGTGTGTGTGGCATACATGAGGAGAAAGTAGTAGAAAGTTATAATATGTATTTTGAGCAAACACTGGAAACATGTCAGGCTGAAAATCGTAATTGCAAAGCGGAAAAAGAGATTTGTAATAATGGTAACTTTTAATGCATGGATGAAATCAACCTCAACTACTAATTAGTTTTTAGTTTGCATAAATTTTCAATTCAATTCAGACTTCTACTTTTACAACAAAGTAGCACAGTGCTACTACTACCACTACCACCACCACCACCGCTTAAAGTCAAAACCAGTCAGAAACAGAAGTTCGACAATTTTCCATGCTTACTTTTCGCTTTTTGCTGTTTCCCAAAAGTGAGCCTATCTAAAAGTCAGCTTTAATTTTGTTAAGAAAATTAGATCCGGTTGTAGAAGCAGTGGTAATAATAATAAGTAATAAAATACTTTATCTCTCTCTCTCTCTGATATGAGCTCACAATACAAAATTATATTTTTAAGACTTACATATACACACCAGACCAGATAACTGCTACAATAATGACTATGACAGTGCAAGGGAAAACTCACAAAAAAAATAATAAGGGAAATGCTTTCAAGCATTTTCCGTTGTTCTCCGTCCGGACTTTATGGACTTTCCGTTTCAATAATAAGTACCTTCATCATCGTGAAGAGAAGAAGACTACTAAGCTGATCATGTAATGGCTTTTGAATTCTATTTTGAAACTGTACAAAACTCCAGTCTATTTCCAGGTTTGCAAATATATACAAGTACATTATTGTTTTATGATTCATGTGAATTTATTTTTTGCTCTATACCTTCATACCTCTCTCTACACACGCAGAGCTTTTGGCCACACACTACTATTTTCTCCTTTAGTAGTTAGTCTAGTCCAAACTAAACCAAAACTTTGCTTAGTCTCTTGTTTTTTTTTCGTTCACATTCACGTACCGCTGCCATATTACCAGCAAGAGCTTCACAGTATTATTTTCCATAAGCATGAATAAAGAATGCATGTCATGAAAATTCTAAAATAAATACCGAGACAGATGGTGCCTTGTAATTTATTACCTGGCTGCATGCATGCATGCATACATGGGCTGCTGTGTGAAAGAAGAACAAGCTATTATATATTACTTTGTTGGTAATAGTCAGACAACAGATACATATATATTTCCAAACACAAGTTTAAATTCTTAGCTTGCTGGAGATAATATATAATATGTATACGAAATGGGCCACTTTTCTACCCCCGGTTTAGTCTTACTTTTCACCACGCCAAAATCCTGGCCTGGTCTGGACTGCTGTGTGTGGAGGGAGTAAGAGAGAGAGATGCACAAAATTTACGCATGGCGCTCTTCCTCCAAAAAACAGTTAGTTATACTGTTCTGCCTCCCATTATTCTTACTTTTGTGTACATTATCATGATTAAATGATGGTATGACCATCACATCGTCCGTTTTTTTGATACATTTTCTCAGCACTGGCAGCAGCAGTAGCATCAGCAGCAGCAGCCGTGCTAGTCGTAATAATAATGAAGGAGGGGATCTCACACAACTGTTACCACCACTGCCACCACCACCGCCGCCGCTATCACCACCACATTCAAGCGCATATCGTCCTAGGCCCCAATTTCAGACTCAATTCAATCCCGTGCTGACATCAGTGCTGAAATATTGTTTACTCTCAGAGGCACACACACACTCACACGGAGAAGAAAGAAAGCACTACCTACGCTTTGCATGCAAATTAAGTCGTTTTGAAAATATTATATCTGAGTAATAAAATGAAACTGAAGGGAAAGAAAATGTCAGTTGGTTGGATGTAGAAATATAATAACTACCTATTAAGCTATTTTTTAAAAAAGAAGAGAAAAAAAACATTTTATTTATTTATAGAAATTTTATGTGTAGGAAAGAAACAGGAAATGAAATAGACAGCAGGAAAAAATGGAGCATAACGCAATGCGGAGAATGGAGTAGCCTCTTTTTTTTGCTGCATTTTTTGCACCATGATGGCAGGGCAGATGAATATATATATATATTTTTTTAAAGAAAGACCAAAACGAACCAGAAAAAAAGAGAAGACTATGCACGTTTTGTTTCATGTCATGTTGTTGTGGACGTGAGGTTTTAATTATTATTGTTATTATTTTTTTCATAATATTTATGATGATGGTAGCCATATTTTTTCCTTCAGGAAAAAAATATAATTGAGAAACTTTCTTGGTTGTGTGAATTTTTTGGTGATTTTGTATGTAAATTTTTTGTTCACCAGTTTTGTATTCATTTTAAGTGAATGGCCACTTTGGTGAAAGTGTAAAATGGCATGGCATAATAGTAAATATATTATACTTTCTTTTCAGTTATTTAATTGAAAGAACGTGAGGAAATAGTTGATGAGGCAGAACTAGACTCGGATGACGATGATGAATTAGAGTGCTGTGAGTTAAGCTCTACAACACCTGATGAAGTTGACGATGATGAAGATGAAGACGCGTCTTTAATCTTGATCCTCCATTGCATCCAGTTCGAAAGTGGCATCATCCTCTTCTTCGTCATCTTCGTCCTCCTCAATTTCCAGTCGACTTTGTACGTCAGCATCCTCATCTTGCTCAATAGCAACTGCCACAGCAGCACCACCAACGGTAGTATTACTATTAGACTTTTTCTTTCTTGACGACGACGTGCACGAGGTGGAACTTCGTTTGATGAGAATATGCTGCTCGTCTCTTAAAGGATCGTAATCCTCGCTATCATCTATTCCCTCAACTTCAATCATCATCTCATCCTCCAATTCCTCTTCATTCTCCTCCTCTCCCTCGTCATCATCGTTATCCTCCTCATACCCGAAACATAATTTCCTTGGCCTTATTCTCCGCTTACTGCTTCGTGAAATTATCGGTGGCATGATATCACTTCCAGCACGACTGCTGCTATCGCTGCTACTACTACTGCTGGGATTTTGACGACGTAGTCTTCCTCCTTGATTATTATTACGAGCAGAGAGACGTCGACGATCTGAAGACGCAGTTGGGATGTTGTTGCTGCTACTGTTACTACGTGACCCTGTCATCACGGATACTCCACCACCATTCTTTCTAGAAGAACGACCACCACCACCACCACCAATGGTTTTGATAGCTGTAGTTGTAGTAGTAGCAGCATTCGCAGAAGTCGTGTTTGTTGTTGTTGAAGTGTTATGGCGAGTTGAAGACGAAGATTCGTGACTTGTTCTACCAGCACTTTTACTTTCTCCTGTTGACGTGCTAAAATGATGATGAGAGGTGGGATTCTTTCGGTGGTACTCAGCCCCTGAGCCGCGTTTCCCTTGAGGTCCAGTTGAAGCTACACTAGCAGTAGTACCACCATTCGTGCCGTTCCTCTGTTGCCGTTGATGATTATTATGATGATGTCGGCTGTTAGTTGTACTTCTTTTTGAAGCTGTTGTAGCAGCAGCTGCAGCCCCACAAGTACCGCGATTGCTTGTACTTGTACCACCACCACCACCACTGCTGCCGCCACCGCCGCTGCCACTAGAAACAACAGCAGCATTACTTCTTCTCTTTGATCTCCCATCGGACGCCAGTAAAGCATCGTAGGTGTAACATATCCGGATTTTCTGATTACTACTGTCACTACCTCCACCACTACTACTTTTTGGAAGCACTTCACATTTGGAATTACCAATTATTTTGGAGGTGGTGCTGGTCGCGTTTGTTGTACCAGTGGTAGCAGAATTGCTGCTGGAATTCCTTGCTGTATTACCACCACCACCACCACTGCTTGATGATGCTGTGGGGTGATGATGATGATGATGATGATTATGGTGGTGGTGATGATGATGGTCGCTTCGGATGCTATCACTGTGATTATTACCGCTGCCAACAACTGAGGAACCGTTATTGCCATTGCTACTGCCACCACCGCCACCGCTACCGCTTCCATCATGAGCTTCGTTGTAGTCAGTCACGACAACGAGCTCATTTTTAACCTCCAGTACCTCCTCACCTGAAAAGCAAAAAATGTATATAAAACATTAATCTCAACATGCTTACTTCAACATACAACTCACACTCTCGCTTTTTTTCCACCTTTCATATTACATTATTTCTCCATCTTTTTCATTATGCATGCCAACTACTACTACTACCCACTACCCATGTAACACCCTCCACTCCGCAAACGCTTTTTTATACACAACTACTGACATTTATGTAGTGTAAGTACGGTTGCATAACACTACCACCACCACCACCACCACCATCGGCGCTACTACAACAATTTTTTTTTTTTTTGATAAAATATGTACATAATTTATATATACGCTCTGTCCTTTCCTCTTACACCATATTATTTGCTCAGTGAAGTGAAGCGAAAGAAAATGCATAAAAATGCAAAACCTTCCTTCTTTCCACTTTCTGCACAGCAGCAAAAAAGCAAGTAGTAGTACATACATTTTTTTCCTTGGCTAAAATAGAACTTCTATTATTATTAATGTACCACCATCATACATACTAACATAACGATGCCGCCTTTTTCCACATCTACTACAAAAGCAAGCTTATAAAAGAAATCGAGAAAAAAATCCATCCCTAGATTCCTGTACCTGTATGTATGCTTGTGTAGGTAGGTAGGCAGTCGAATGGCACTGGCTGGCACTACTATCAATAATTTATAACAGCTTTATTGCCATTCATTCCCTTGCTTGCCTACTTGTATTTACACATAGAAAAAGAAGCAAGGTAAAGCCTTATTTTTTTACAATTTTCTCATTTTCTATTTATCTTCCCAAAAAAAAGAGATGCTGTATCCTTTCCTGATCATCCAATCCAGAAATGAAGGGGTTAAATGGAACAGGGTTTAAAGATGCATGGGTTGTTGTTGTTGTTGTAGATGTATATTTATTTGAGTAGTAGGAAAAAGAAAAAAGAAACAGGTAAAAATTATTATGTGAGTTGTACTCTCCCCGTTTATCTAATCTGGATAAGCTTCTTATTTCCAAATTCTACTTTTATATCACAGCACCTCACATTTCTATACATTTTACTCTCAGTATTTACTAACACAACAACACAGAAAAACGACTAGAAATGAGAGGTTTATTATTACACAAAATCCGTTTCGACGTGTGAGCATGTTTTGGCATACATATTGTGTATTTATTTATGCATGTAAAAAATATGTGAAAGCGATTCTACTATTTTTATTTTGCAAATTATACAACGTCAGAAAAATATAGAGGGAAAAAATGTGTTGGGCTATTAAAATACATTATGGGTATTTTCGCCTTTTCCTTTTCTGCTTCGAAAATGAGGTAAAAAAGGGATGAAAATATTGCAGCATGTTAGATAAATGATGATGATGATGAAATTCCAGAATACCAGACTGACCGAAATTATGTTGCAGAAAAAAGAAGAAGGAGAGAGAAGCATCACCACTAGTTTGTCTTTCTCCATTGCATTTTATTTTTTTAATATTTTCCACTGACAGATGTTGATTCTTCTTCTAGAGAACTAGTGCTTAAAAGATGTAGTGTAAACGTAACAAGAATGAAAAGAGGACTCATTTGTGACTTGGGATTGGGACGGCAGAGGAGAGAGTGGCAGTTATACCGGATAAAATATGACGGGAAGGGAGCCCTTTTTTCCGTGAATTTAACCCTTGAGACCTTTTTCCCTTTTTCCTTATTTTTCTACTACTCAAAAATATTACACAGACACACACACAGACAAGTTATATGATTTTTTTCCCTCGTTTTCTCAAGGACCAAAAAGGGAATGGAGAAAAGTGGGAAAAAATGTAATAAAATGTTACATTTTTTTTTCTTTTTATTCTGGTGAATAATGCAAGCAAGCAAAATGCCGTTTTTCTTGTACACGGAAACAACTTCTTAAATAGATGACACACTTTGATTATATAAAGAGCAGAGGCTGTATAAAAAAAATAAACTTTTTTTGTTTGTGGTATGCTTTCAAAAAAAGTATTCTTTGCGTAGTCAGTTTTCCTGTTATTGTTATCAAAAAAATATTATTTTTTTTGGAAGCAAGCAGAGAAAAAAAGACAGGTTTTTACCAGTTGAAGAGCAGAAATGTTTGCTGAGAGAATAAGAAAAAAAATGTCAACCACTTCTATAAATCATACTGATGACACGATATATTATGAACAGGCATGTGTATTTATTTATTTTCATTTATTCATGCATTCATTCGTAGTAGCAAATAATGTATAAATAGTGAAGTGAGAGAGGGCATCAACTTTACTACTTATTTTTTTTTGCTTGCTTTTAACTGTAGAGTAGTTTGCATGAAAACACACTGGAATTCTGTTTAAATCCTGTTTTATTCTTTCTTACGTGTTTGTGTGCATTTCCTTCCACTCTGGTACATTTAGTGACAGTTCTAGTGTTTTTTGTTATATTATTCTTGCTTTTTTTATCATTGTGCATGCTTGATGTAGATGAGGGAATGGTGGAAGAGAATGAAGGAAAATAAGTACAAAAGAATTTTTTGTTAATATTCACAAGGGCATGACAGGGAAGAATATGAAGGAGAGGAATTCTCTTAGAAAGAGAGAAGAAAGCAAGACAGGCTGGATTAAGTTGAGTGGGAATAGGGCAAAAGCACGTCGCCCACACACACATGTTTTTAAATGTTATGGTGTGATAATCATTTCTAGAATAATAAAAGCTTATGGTAAGTTGCAAAAAAAAATACTTTTAAAATATCAAATTTAGTTTTTAAGGTTGTAACTTTTGTATACAAGCATATTTATGGACGCTTCGCGAATTTTAAAAAAAACTTGAACTGAAGCAATGAGAGATGTGTTGTTTAAAAGTTGAACGCCGTACTTATTAATAACATAAAATGCAAGTGATTGTTATGAGACATAGGTCAGACGAAATCCAGCTGGCGTGGGCAAACGCTGATAAATTGGGAAGCATTGAATTCATTTATGTACAAATTTTCTCAAGTTTTAAATGATTATTCAATTTTCATGATTCATTATCATCAACAAGTCAAACACGCACCATCATTACATCAGTAAAACCCACACTAAAATTCTCCTGTCTCCTCCACCACCACCACAACCACCTCCGTCGCCACAAGCAGTTTAATAAACATCAGCTATTGATTTTTATTACGTAGCTCATTTACTTCCCCATACACATGACTAAACTTCAAACAAAAAATTCAATTTAGACCGTCTCTCTCTCTCTCTCCCTCCCTCTTTCTCGCTCTAACATAACAGGGCATTAGCAAGCGGCAGTTTTTTTTCTTAAAAGAAAGAAAAATTTTGCCATTAGCTTTCTTTTTCTACATGCATGCATTCATCTGCTGCTAGCTAACTGAGTGTTCAAGTGTTGTATTACTCCTCTCTTCTCTCACCACACAGAGAACATCACTGTAGAAGAAAAAAAAAACGAAACGAAATTTGGAAAACATGCAAATACAACGCATGAGTTTGTTCTGCCCTGTAATGTAATAAAATGAAAGAGTACCTTTAAGCGTAATAATAACCTAGTACACATTTTCCCTCAAAAAGTCTTCAGTCAAGAGGTATATAGATACACACACACTTTTATTCATTTTTCCTCTACTTGCTGTTACTCTATACTACTCAACAAACCAAACCACAACATTGTTCACCATCACCACTGAAGTGAAAAGAAGAATGTACCACAATCAATATTAGCATTACGTTTTTTTTCTGGCCAAATAAAAAAAATAATAAAAATAGCTCCTTCAGGCGAAATAATATTGCTGCTTGAAGAACCAAATGATGAGATAACATGCATTATATGGTATGCTAGTAGTAGTATGGCAATGGCATAACCTGTTATTGAGGAAAAAATAATAATGTATGCAAAGTTGCTAATGTTAGAGAAACAGCATTGTTATGCGAATTACGGCAAAAGTCTTTGTCATCTTCTGCTTGTCTTCCCCCTTTGGCAAGCAAAGCAGCAGCAGCAAAAGAAGACTGAGCTGCTGACGACAAACTGTATGTGTGAGAAAGAGAAGAGTGCATAAAAGTGAATGAAAGCCAAAGAAGAAAAAAAAAGCATCATTTGCCTATCAAAATGTTTCACGTAGCAAGTAAAGTGGAGACATTACACCAAAAACTTGTATAAACATCATCGTTGTCGTGTTCAGTTTCAGAGATGAGATGAGAAAGGAGAGAGAGAGAGAGAGAGAGAAGGAGGGAAAGGGAAAGAAAGACAAGGAGAAAATATGTTGGAGAAATTTAAGAGTAGAGAAGAGATGCAAGAAGACAGCAAAAGAGATGCTTTCAATTTCTCTCCATTCCAATTTCAAAGCATCGTCATCTCGTTGTCGTCGTTGTGTTGCTGTTGCTAGAAGTTGTTCTGTTGAGGCTGAATGAAGCTGATGATATAATGATCAAATAATGCCGTTCATGTATGGTTATGTATGTGTGTTTTCTGTCCTGTCTGTCTTTAATGGCGATGATGATGATCATCATGATGACGATTACAATGGCGAGAGGTGGCATGGTAGTGGTGTGACGGTATTCCATATACATACCATCATCGCCATTTTCCACTTGATTCTGTATAATATTTTATTTTTCCTTGGTACTCTTACCTCACTATCTATCCAATACATTCAGCCACATTGAGAAAAAAATGATGACGAGAGAATAATATGCAATTGTTGAACAAGTGTTTAAAAGTCAGGCTTTTTAATGGCATCCCCAAAAATAGCAGTAAAATAAGCAGTTCAAAAGATCCCTCTTCGTCGTTCTTCGTCCCTTTTTTCAAATGCCAGTATCATCGTCATCATCATCATCATGATCGTCAGAAAATATAGGCATGTAGATATAAAGTGTAATCTCTTTGGATGCAAATGAGCTTTGTGAAACTATGCAGTATTCAGAATATAGAAGCAGAGGTAGATACAAAAGAGAAAAGAACATTAGAATCTGCCACCGCACCACCAGTATACCGCCATCGTCGTCGTCGTAGACATCATCATCATCTACCTCCTCTCGCTCCTCGCACATTTCATCCTTTCTATCCCCAACAACCACTAAAAAGTGAAATAATGGCAGACAAGAGTTTATTTTTGCTTTATCATCATCATCCTGCCATGACTGTATATTGTCCCCTTGCTTGTTGTTTTCATCATTATCTCATATAAATATATATACATATTTTTTGCGTTACTGTCTGTGCACTGCTTTTCTCTTCGAAGTAGACATTTTTTTACAAAAAAATATTTATCCCGCAGTCAGTCGTTCATTCGTTATGTCGTGTGTAGTGCACATTTGTATATTAATGGCCTTTAAAAAACGTCAAGTTAAATTGCTCTCATCGTGTATATTTATACCTTTATTATGTCAAAGTAGTAGTGGAATTCAAATACACGGAATGATGGTGATGATGATGCAGAGTAAAAATGAAACACATTTCAACTCGAACGAGTGTTGCGTTGCGTTGAGTGAGCTAATGTGCTTCTCCCATGCTTTTTGCTGTGAAAGAAAATTATGCTCAACTTACTACGTCATCATGGCAGTAGTGATCATGATGATGGTGGAATGCGGAAAAAAATGACAAAAAAATGAATGCATGCATGAGCGCCATATATATGCATAATGCATAATATTACTTGTGTGTAATATTGCATTGTTGTAGCAGTAGTTGCAAAAATGCTTGAAAGTATGGACTTGAAAATTTTCGTATTATTATTATTATTGCTACAATGGAGCATAGATTGTATTTTTTTCCCTGCAATATACTTTTCTTTCGCTAACAGAACTAGTTTAATATATAGTTTACTTGAGGAGAGCTCTCGCTTTTATGCTGGTAATGTTTCTAAGAATCAATACAAGGAGAGTAGAGAAAGGACAATCAACAGTTTCCTTCGAACTGGATAAAACATTAAGCTTTTTTTTGAATAGCAACCTTTACAAAGTTTTTAAGTATTGGGATGATGATGACTTTGACAATAAGAAAAGGTGAAAGATATTTACTTGGACACCATTCTGTTCGGCTTATTTTGGTCAAGGTGAGTCAAATCTAGGAAATCATTTTAGAAATGTCATTTGACGTAGTTAGAAGTTGATCCAAATATTTTAAAAATTGTACATACCGATATACCGTACTAGATTTGTGAGCAAGGGTAGAACAATTACATAGCATGTACAGCCAACAATAGCTGCATGCAACTATGTTTCAAGACGATACCCGAGTTATTTCATTCATCAGGTTCATTATTAAAAATCAACGATCACATATTTTTGACTAAAAGTGAAGAGTAAAGAATAAACTACAAGTCCATAACACTTGCCAATATGTAAATACGCTTCTCTATAAACTGAACCTGCTTGAAAATAAAGTAAACTTTAAAGCAGGTGTAGAAAGTTGATACTACACTGTTTACGTGTAAAACTTTCTCCAATGAATAAATACTCTATTCTTAAAAATCAGCCGACAGTAGCTTCAAAAAATTTAAATGTATTTACATACCGAATTTTAAAACATGTAAATAAAGCCATAACCATTATTATTATTATTCCCTTCAAGTGTCTTTTTTATCATCATCATGATCATCATACTACTCTCATTCATGCAAAATCGTATGCGATATGTAAGGTGAGAGAAAGCAGAAACAGAAAGGGGGTAATATACCACAAAATGATAATATTATGCTACAAAACTTCAAAAAGCTCTTTTCATAACAAACACACCACTACGACTACCACCAGAACAGCCACCATCGCCACCACCACATCATTCTCATCAGTGCGCAAAATAGCTAGAGAGAAAACTGCATGATTCTTTTTTGAATCCACCACCATCCATTCAACCCGCCATTATAATGGTAAGACATCAAGTACGGCAAACTTTTAAAACATTTTTATTTGTTTATCAGGTTTACATTTTACTGGAGAGCAAAATGTATGCAATATGGATAAAGCACACAGACACATCCTTCCTTTCACACACATGCCTACACTACACTTATAAATAAAATGTTAATTGTGTGGAGATAGCTAAACATATTTTTTGAAAAAAATAAAAACAACTACACTACTTCTCCGTACCATACTGTAAAAGAATACCCAAGTTTTTATGCATCCATTTATATCCTCAAAGTTTCAAGTGTTTATACATTCGCAAATTCTCACTTCCTCGGGAATTCACGTATCACAAGGAAAATATTTATAAGTATACTACAGATATTATTTACTACAAAACAACAGCTTCTTATATTCTATATCCATATAAAGCTAGTCAGTCGCATTATCTATTTACAGTACCCACTGACTATATACTCTCTCTCTCTTGTCGTACGTATCCAGTTCAGCCGACAACAAAAGCCGTGTATTATCATCACCCTCCTTCTCGTCTCTTCCTTTCTCTCTCATTATCATCAAAAGCTTTTGTGCGATACTGCTCTTTTCAGCATTATTCTACACACATACACACACCCAACAAAAATCATCGGTGTTCCATCAAGTGAGAGAGAAGCATTCCCTTTTCCTTCTCTTTTCACTTTTGTTGCTGCTCACAATGAAGAATGCAGCACTGATGAGATGACTGATCAAGAGGAAGATAATAAATAATTTGCAAGTGTGTATGTACATGCCTTTATATATTTTAATACCTACTCATATGTACGTACAGATGTATATGACATTACAGAATTTTCATTCCAGTACACTTTACTACTTTAGTTAGATTTCACTAAGCTAAAAGATCAAAAGAGAGCTCGTAATATGTGATAACATTATTTGAATTCTCTTCCACTTCCCTTTTGGATACTTGATAATTGAACAGAGAAAGAAGAGAGATAGTTTGTGGTGGTGGTGGTGGTAGTAGTGAAGCTATATAATACCTACATAGCTATACATAACATGCCATATTATTTATCCCGAATCACTTTCACTACAAAAGAGTACTAACGACGTACATACGACGTACATACAACAGCTTTTTCATTTAATATGATGATGATGATGATGATGGTGATGCTGATAGCCTTGTGGATGATGAAATGGTTAAAATAAAAATTCTAGAAACTTGTCGGTTCGCTTACTTCAATTTCCCTCGTATTTATGTATTTTTTTCCCTACATACTTGTATCACTTTACTTAATACTCTCATTTTGTATTGGAGTGCGTGCGTACGTACGTACGTATTCTCTGTGTCTGCCTACTAAACAAATAAAATGAGCTTTTCCACAAAATGCTTTGAAGAGAGTGTGATGATGATGATGATGATTATGAGTGAACGAACACTTATTCATTTAACTACATACATCATACATTATGACATGCGAAAGAGAAGAAAGAAAGGTTGGAAAATTCTGTGTAAAATGGAAATTGAATTTTCAGTAGTATTACACAAGTTCTTTTATTTTCTCCACTTTCACTATTGCTACCGCCAAGTCATAATAGCGTAGTACAACCTGTGGCATTGCTATTTGTGTAGATGTATAGAAAAAAAGTGACAAGGTGCGTCCAGGGTCATATTATGATATTTTCATATGAAATTTTTGTTTTTAAGTACTTATTGTCGTTTCTAAGTACGCGAGTTAAGCAATTGAAGTTCAAGAATCAATTAAGAACTTCTACAAGCACATGTTTTAGACTTAGACGCCGTTTAATTTATTTAATTTGACTGTTTAACTTCAATTGGCTCTAAATCACGGTTTTAATTTCAGGATTAATTTGCCGACAAGCCAACTATAAGCAATTTCTCGTGGGCGCGAGATCCGCCGTGTCATGAAGCCGGAGTGTATAAAACTGTAAAAACTAAAAACTGATCAACCAAACCAATAATGGTTTTTCACTATATTGTCAAGCTGTCGACTAATAGCTGATTTGACATTAAGTAT
>JAHZMZ010001954.1:0-33855 GCA_027743805.1 Lepidocyrtoides sp. E14
TGCAACTTATAAAACTTACGAAAGAAGGGTCATAAAAACAGTTTACAAATAGTAAAATGCATTTGAAGGTTCTGTATTTTGTCGCGATTACAAAATAGAAAAATTTATAAGGTCTTAAAATTTCCGTTTTAAAATGCCACCTTATAATTTTCTTCCGCAATGAGATTACATTCTCAAAGAATTATCTCAATTATATTACATTATGCTCATCACTTCGATGAACTGTTTATGACAAATTTCCGGTTCTAACAATCTTCGGAAACGAGTAATTAGATATTCCACGTATTTTATCTCATCGCCCTCACTTAAACAAATGACAGTAGTTTTCTCATTTCCTGGCATTTACTAATTATGTACATATAGTACTGTACAATTCATAGTGGAATTGACAATTTCGTGTATTTTTATAATTTTCTAATAAACCATTAATAACTATTTGCTTTAGGGAAGGAAGCATGACTTGAGAAAATGGTTACTAGTCTGTTTTCATTTTTTTAGTCATTTATTAAAGATGAAGAATCAAAGAGCATCATTTTGAATTCAACGTGACACTATTATTATGTTATGTACCTATGTATCCACTTTAGTTTGCCATGTGTTGGCTTTATATATGTTTGTAGTGGTTAGCTTTCAAGCTATAATATTATGAACAGTGACAAATGCGTTTCTTTTGTTTATTTTTGAATCGTGTAACATCATGGATGAAGTGAACTTCTTACTCCCAGCTCTCATTACAAAACGCTGCATACTTTAACAGTGTAATCATAATTTTAAATGCAATGAATAAACAATACGAACACCACCACCAAACGTAAAAGTCAAGGATTTTTGTTGCATAATCTCCCGATGAAACTCAAAACTGCAAACCACAACTTTCAAATATTAATAATTCATAGCATATTTCGTGGCTTATACACACGCTTACTGTGGGGGGAATACTTAGTCAAATATGATGAATCAACAGCTCTCGTATGCATGCATAAGCATAATAAAAATTAGAGATAATTTCACAGATAGTAGTACGTACTACGTACACAAATTATCTTATCGCTGTTGTATATTCAAACAATATGACAAGAAACGGTTGAAATTAATAAGTAAAAAATAATCTGTCATTAAGCGTGAATGTAGCAATCTATGATATAGTCTAAGGTGACTTTCCTGTAGTAATTGAAATTAATCTACTACGTAGTCAAATATCGTACCGGATTGTATACATTTATAGGTACATCTATATAGTTGCACGGCATATAATGAAAAGTAGGAATCTAAAATTCCAAATGTAGCTGAATTGTACATCTTATTAAAATTTTGTCTCTGTGCAAAATGTTTTTTTTTTTTTGTAAAAATGTACTATAGAAATCTAAAATTCCAAATGTAGCTGAATTGTACATCTTATTAAAATTTTGTCTCTGTGCAAAATGTTTTTTTTTTTTGTAAAAATGTACTATAGTATATGCATCTGCTTTACTTTATATAACACGCTCTGAATGAATTTGAATGAATTTCAATGAATTTCTTACATTCGTGTTTCTCATCTCTTTGGTTCGACTGTGGAACATTATTAGTCCAGTGCAGTGTCATCATCATTCACCCAATATTCTATTGATGAACATGATTTTTTTGTACGCCCCGTCCGTCCCCGACCGGCTGGCAAAGTCAGCCGTAATGAATGAATACCGAGTAAAACCACTCTCACTTATTAATCCACAAAGTGGTAGAAGCTCTCTGTATGTAATATAACTAGCGCATGATGAAAACAACCTCAAGGTGTTATAAACATAGCTGCGCCTGAAGCTTGAAAATGTTTACCAATTGTAACGAAGAGTTACAGCAGAAGGCTCCTCATATGATACGAACTGTTTTTTAACAAACAATAAACTCCTATGTTTCTTTTAAGTGGTTTTGCCTGCTCTATGCATTTTATTCTATCCCATAGACAGATGAGCTAATGCCATACTAATGCTAGTAGCCCATTAAGATTCACAACGTAACTGCTGATTACCTCATGACATACATGTGTGAGCTGTTTATAGCTGCTGGTAATAATGTTTCTTGTTACTACTGTTCACTTACTGAACAGTAATAGACAGACAGCAGGCTAATAACCAGCATTAAAAGCATAAAATTATTTTTATTATATTCTTGAAAAATATGCGCACAGCCCACCATTTACAATAATACTCGTTTTATTTGAACAGCTTACGGGTCTGCATCTTTAGAGAAGATATTATCGTGTTATAAACCTGAGCAGTGAAGTTTGGAAATATTATTATTGCAATTCCCCACATGATTTTGAATATGCACTCCTTATATTCTGCAGCAGAGAGCTTCCTCGCGAAATTAGTTCAATGTGTAGTTTCTATGTAATGTTATTATTACCTAGCTAGTCTTGGTAGATACTGTATACTAAACTAAATGATGAATTTCACATGAAGATAATATGCAAGTGTGGCGGCTGAACCTCAACAAGAAACAACATAATATTGAAAAAGATGCAACAAGATTTATTTCATTTTAAACTTGAAAATATTCGCAATGTTACACAGATGTACATGCATTTCTAACTTTTGCGCAACACGAGGGAGGACTGCATATTATATAGTTTCTTATTTTCTCATAGTAAACTGTACTCCGTCTTTTCTTAAAAAGGTTGCGATAATCATAATCCATAAAAACTAAAATAAGTTTCATATTTCCAAAACTAATCTTCAGCTTCAATAATGCGCTTAAGAACGTATAATATGCCTTCTTTGAGCTATAAGACAAAGGGGATAAATTACACTTATATTATGAGTTCATTCTTACTGAATTACCTACATGTGTGATGTTGTGGTTAATAAAAGTATGCAATCTATTTCTTGGGTGGCTGATTTGTTATTGTGAGCACTAATGATAGCCTATTGAACTCTTGTTGTAAAAAGAAAAAAAAATGATAAAGCGCACAGCACATACCATCACCCATGTGAGCATGTTCGTAGCATTTTCTAAATGTGCGTGGTCAATTATACACAAAACAAGTGCTTACCTCAAGTGTAAAAGTTTAGTCTAGATAAACACAAGTCAAGACTGACGTAAAAGCAGTATAAAAATTTTGCAAATATTTCCGATTCTATTTCAGTTGTCTAAACAGACTTTTACCGTGGTTAATACTTCTATGAGTTCTAGTGCAGATGTTGTTCTATATTTTAGGTGCTCTAGGTTCCAGTTCATTTCGTACATTTTCAGCTCAGTCGTGTATTCAGCTTCATTGTGTGTGATTGTGTTTTGCATTGTTTGATAATTGTGTGGTGTACGACAAGCGAATGAAATATATTTCTTTAAATGCTTTTTACCGCTTTTGGTAAATTGCATATTTTAAAAGAGGGATTGGGAAGTGCGACAGAATTGAGTGGTTGATAAGTAAAAAGTGAAAGATGAATTAATCGTGAGCTGAAAAAGACGCAAGCGGTGCGTAGGTGTAAGCGCAAAACTTGTGAAGCATTGATTAAAGACGCTTGCGGCCTAATGTGTCAAGTTGGAAATGCATAATAGATAATAAGCTTGAGGTTATAGAAGTAGGAAATTTCTTATTTTACATATGCATGCATACATAGTTACTGGCATTTTTACCTTCCTCCACTGCGCATACTTAATACACATAATAGACGCGCATGGAGTGAATCACGTAATTGAAGCAGGTTTTACTCTGATTCATGATATTTTGTATTACACGATTTGGCTTAGCGCCTGTTTTCCGTTGTGTGAAAATGTCACTCACACACGCAATTGAAAGCATTCATGGACAAGAAAAGGATTCATTCAACTCACACAACACCAAGATCTAATAAGAAGTTTGAACATCAACTCGTTAGTTTATACGCCTTCTTGATATAACTCTGAATAGGTTGCTACATAAAAGCTAAATAATTCATACGTGAAACTATACGTACCAGGAAGGAAGTGCGTAGCTGCCATCCATAAATATGCTGTTACTTGTAGATGGGTTTTATGTAAATGTCATCTTTTTGGGGGCATGCAGGAGAATTGTATTGGTGAATGGTGACTTTGTTGATGTGTAGCAATGCTTAATTTGCACAAGTCCCACAAGTATTGCGGAAAGCGTGAAAAGTTTTAATATTTTAAACCCCTTATTTGGTTTTTATATTCAAAAAAGCCCAATTGTTTAATATTAAACCAGCATGGGGCTACTTGCGAAACGTGACAAATTGGCATACATTTTACATATTACGTCTTTGTTCAACGACCAAAACTGGTGCTTCAATTAGCACGTGAAATACTGGTGGATGTTAAAAAGTATAAACAATAAAAGGGACCTACGTACATTACGACTTAATAGTTAATGAGCCATGAATGCTAATATTAATAATGTAATCATGCAATATACTGAATGACTGATTTTCTGACATTTCACTTTGCTACACTGCAATAAAAATCCCCGCCAGAGAATGTTTCTGCAACTACGCCAAGCTCATTTCTAGTAGAAAATACCCTACAGAAATCTTCATTTTAAAGTTAAAGTAAATTTAACTTGTAAACGAAGAATTAGGGGTTAATTTGTGAAGAACAGCAAAAGTAACCCTAACGTTGTGCGTATTGCAAATTAAGTAAACAAAAAATATGTAAAAATTGTATGTATGTATGTAACAAGTATGTGCCAACATATATACAGTTTAACCATTTTGAAGTATTATTTTATGTGCAAAGTTGCAAATATTGATTTGTTTGACACGCACATTTTTTGATTAGGAAAATGTTGAAAAAAAACATTCTAATCATCCAAATGTTTGTGACATTTTTGGGTGCCTTCAATATTTACATTTTACAGGAAATAACGGGGAAAAAACATTGCTTGCTACAGAGTATACAGTCATGAGAAATTTATGTAACAACTCTTTGGGAATATAAAGCTAAATATAGGTTTTGGCCCATCTTTTTAAAAATAGAATTCTCCGCTCACACTTTTACTTATTTCCAGCAAAAAAAGAAGATATAGTGTATGAGCTTTCAATGAATAACACTGGGAAGAGAAAAAACGGGCCAAGTTGGAGTGCATGGTGGAAATAATATTAAAACGTAGACTTTGCTTCTTCACCTAGCAGCATATAAACTGATCATCATGAGAGTTTCAGTGCAATGTGTCTTGACATGTACACTGTAGTCAGACAGAATTCATCATATTATTGCATGATATTCATGTTCCTACTCAAACTCCTTCCATCCGATTTGAAATGAAAACGTACCAAGTGTGAAAGTTGGATATACTGTGACTTAAATTGGATTTATCTTTGAATCGTTGCAAATGTTCAAAGTGGGATTGCATTTCATCTAATAATAATAATAATGCCTACAATCAGTGCGTTGAAACCGTTGCAGTCACAAGAAAATAATAGTAGTGATATAAAAAGACAGGGAGAAGCAGTGACTGAATGCGTGAAACTACCAACAACAACTAAAAAGTGAACAGCGCTCAGTCATCAGTCATTAAGAATGTACCGAATTTTGCTCACGCATCTTTGCGTATAGAGCATTAACAGGATACTACACCACACCACATACATAAATATATTTACGCAAATGTTTCGGGTAATTCATGGTGGTTGCGAGCAAGGCAGTTCTTGGTCTGTACGTTGTTTTACATCACCACCACCGCCGCGCTAATATTGTACTACAACCAGTAAAGCAAATTTTTACTAAATGCTCGAAAATGTACTTGTTGGAGGGCATGTTCTGTTCTGAGACGTAAAAGTATCATATCGATGTATGTCCTACGAATGCACTACATGAATGCAGCAGACAAGCTAGTTGATTACTGATTTTTCCTTGTCTTTTTTTTCTGTTTGTTGTACATGAGCCAATACTGATAGCAATTCATTGTACACAGGTTATAAATGTGAAATGTACATTTGAGTCGATGGTGTATGCTCTCCTTTTAATGTAGAATCTCCCTTGCACTTGTCTCTCTTTTCCGGTTGGATAGACACTCCGATTCTTGTCGTTACCCTTGCTTCGTACGTTATGAAAAAGTTGAAGAAACCGTGAGAGACCACTGAGACCAGGATTAGAACGGAATGGATGTATGACATCATAATGACTTCACATTGCTACGTGTTGTTGTGCGGGTGGTGGTGGTGGCTAGCAGATTTGTCGCTGGTGGCTTCTTTGGTGCATAATATTCAAGTTCCATGATAAAATACCAAAGCACGTACTTCATAGGCGAGCAAACGAGTGGTAATTGGTGAATTCTGTGAATAAATCTATGAAAAGAAGACAAGAATTGCCGAAAGTAAGGCTACATTTTATTTCTCTACATTAAAATACCGTCGTAATCAGTCAATCGGTCGCAATATTTTTGAAAAATTAGGGTTTCAAGAGAAAGGCGGTTGAAGTAGCGGTAGAGGCATTTCAATAACAAACAAAGTAAATGAAGCAAACTATGCCAAAAAAGAAGAGAAGCTTGATTCTGGTTCGGTAGCGAGCAGCGTAGGTGCACTCAATTCAAATTCTCATTTCAGGCAAGTCAAAAGGATGATTTGTTATTTCTGTGAGTTGAAACGTTTCCAATTTGACACATCTAAACACAACTGGGGTACAGTAAACCTTGAGAAGTTGAAATAGAAGTCCGCTCGATGACATTGACATAAACGCGTGATGATGAATACGCTGAAATTTGATTTAATGATGTAGTCGTCAGTGAATTCTAAACACGATTGTATAGTTTCTCATCAGCGATACCGAGCCAATTTTTTTTGTGTTTGTGTGTGTAAAGTTGTTTTCATGCTTATCAATTTATTATTCAAAAAATTGATTTTGAAGCAATTCAGAGTTTAGCATTTACATCTTCCATCCACTTGTCAGTGCAAAAACACGAGTAGACAGCTTTAAACAACGTGAATTTTGCGTCATCATGTCACATTTAACGTAGTCGTGTAGTATTAAGATCTGTTTTAAAATGGGACACTTTGCAAAGAGAAAATAAGGATATATCATAGCTGCTGAAGACAAAAATCAGCAATAATCGTCATCATTTTAAAAAGAAAAAGCAGTAAAAGTTTATCGTGAGCTCATGCTTAAAAATAAGAGCAGAAAAGGCAGCATGCCGGTTGCACAAGTTTACCTTAACGCTATTTCAAAAGGTGACAACAACGCCAACCATGCCATTTCTTTACCGCCAGTTTCTCAAACTGTCGGTGGCAACGGTGCGGTTAATCCGAACCGTTTGAATAATAACAATGATGCCTCGCCTGCACCTGTACAACAACAAAGCGACAGTCGACCAACTCATGGGAACCAGAAAACGCCCCGCATTGGTATGCTGAAAGCTTTTGCTTCCTACTTGCTTTATGCTTAATAATAATATGATCTTGGTCTCGTTAATCTAGTTTATATGTGCTCTGTAAAATGCGTAGAATATAGATTGCCTATTTTCGTTAGGAGGAGGCAACAATGATTTCTTAATTATTTTCCCAGAGACTGATTCTGCAATAATATTTACAATATACATACATACACACACCTGCGCCAGTAGATTAAGTGCATAAATTAAATACAAAAAAGGGAGTCGGTTGTTTTCAAGGCTTGTCGGTGCGTAAAATTTAGTGAAACGAATAGCACAACTGTTTCAAGGGCGTGTCATGCGACCTCATATTACAAAGACCGATTGAAGGTGTTACTTTTACAAACAGGTGCAACGTTGGTCATTTCATGGCATGGCATGGTAGAAAATCCATCAAGTGCGAATAATATATTGTAGAACCGGGAGTTTTCTGCACAAAATTTACAATCAGAACATCAAAATTCAAAGTAGTTCACTCATTACCAATGTTGTAAGCACAGAAAATTTGAAAATGAACAGTAATTATGTCAAAAAGGTATAAACCCGAAAATTTCATTTGCCAGAATAAACAGTCTAGTGTCTAGTGCTATTTACGAAAAAGTCTGTTAAGGAATCTTTGCGCAATATTATACTTTTATTTCGTCAACATAAAATTGAACCAGAGGACCTTCTCAAAATAATCAAAACACATGTAACAAAATATTGGCTTACATAAGATTTGCAGCTGCCAAATCGAAACACTCTATTGAGATCAAAATGCTTTTACTTAAAGGTGCTTCAATTGTAGCGATTATGGTTTTTGGCATGAAGTTGATGGAAGACTACTGAAATCGCGAGTAAAACTGAGCGCCAAACTATCTTGTGTAATAATTGGAACATATCCCATCCTCATCAGTACCAAAACGGTTTAGACTAGTTTTTTAGGTTAGACAAACAAAGGACTAATGAAGTACACAACACCAACCACATTCACTAACCTACAAATTCGAAAATGAATTTAAAGGATTGGTTTTGGGAGTATATTTAGTGATGCTCCGACGTGTAATTAACCTCATCCAGTCTAGCCATACTACTGCACGAAAATTTACCGTTCTATTAACACCACTATCTAGTGCATTCATAAATGAGATTTCAATCTTTAAACTTTACTCCACAGTTTCAGTACATGTACAATGTCTGGGATTACTACTCATGATCCTGTTGTTGAATTGTACAATGAAAAATTTATCTTAATGTGCTGTGTGTAAGCGTTCTACACTTTAAATATATCTGACCATTGTAGAAATAAAATATAGCATGCTAGCCTAGCCACAATTCATATATGTACATATGCAGTTAGCACTTTTTTATGCAAGACCTTATATTATAATATTGCCTTTTGACAGCGGAAATGATGCTCTCATAATGGAAATATGCCTACCTGTTACTCTGTTGTTGTAGTTGTCCGTATTTTGATACTGTACTTTCATTATCTCTAGAACATTATGAAGTAATGGTGGATTAAAAATTGTCAAGACTAATAGTATGGCCCCATTCTTAATGTTGTTTTGTTTACAAGAATGTTCAGAACATTATTTGTCCGATTCTGATACGCTTACGTACATATGTACGTCTGCTGCTCCAAGCTTTTCACTTTTCAGCAAAAGAGTGTAAATGTAATCATAACAAATCATGTTTGCATCCAGTAACTCGCAATCGCAATATTATCTAATGCAATCGTCATTTATTTTATTTAAATACTTATAAATGTAGTAGATGTTTAAAGTAATTGAGTAATAGTATCAGCCGTCAAAAAAAACAGTAATTTTTGTTACTAGTACATATATTTGGAACAGAGTGCTACTACAAAAGGATTTATTTGTATTTTCAATTGCATTTTTTGTTCATTTTAATAATCGTTTTACGCGCGTACTGATGATACTGCTTCATTTATTTTCATTGACTAAATTAAACCTGAAAATTTCCCACGCTCTTCAATAGGGATACTGAATATGTAACGTATTACCTGCTTTTGAGACTACTGTACAAAGCCTACCAACATAACATTCGCCTGTATTATACAAGCGATTTTTAGCTCTTCTCAAGTCACTTCATCAGTTCCTTTTATACTGCTTGCATGTCATCTTCAAGTCTTATAAAAAGTATATCGCGCGATCCCATCTATATTTTTCTTTAGCGTTATTTTTTCTGGAACTGGAAGCGAACATCCTTTTATTTCACTAACAATAAAAATTTTAAATGCAGGTGTTTTTTTACATACAATGGAAATGCACGCATACATTCCAAAGCTGTAATATTGATAGAAAAGAGGGGTGCGTAGGAGTAGTAGTTTTGGTTGGGTCACCAAGTTTATATTGCTACTACTTTCAAAAATTAAACCAGGCAGAAGTACATGAAACTTTGTGGGGGAGCCCACTATTGCACTGCAATGCAATGATTGCATCAATATGAGTCTCCCCTTCCTTCGGTACGCCTTTTTTGTTTCAAGATTAAACCTTGCAACTTGTTGCTCTTACCCTGTACTCCTCAAGTAGACCATTTGCTTTGTTTAGTCAGATCAAAAGTTGTCTTTTACAACAGTTGGTCCAGCAAACAAGGTAATGGTATCTACTGGTTTTTTATAGCTTGCGGCAACGGAAGTCAAGGGATGAATTTTATTCACCCATGTTGATGTATTTACCTTACTTCATACGCTTCTGTTAAAAGTTTGACTTTGCTGCTAATGCATGCTTTTTATACGACTTGATATACCGTCAAACTCTCATTCTATAATATGCCCTCGTATATATGTATATTATAAAGTTCATATGATTTGAAATAAAAGTCTGAATACTGACTGGCAAATCCCTGAAATATGAAGGCTTGACTGTGTTTTATATCACAGCGAAAGTGAATATCTTTGTTTTCGTTGGATTGCATTTTGATTTTTACAACGCTGTTTACAATGCCACTCTTTATTACGGGAATATGAGCATACATTTCATGACATCGGTAATAATCAGAATGAATCACAAGAGAGGTGCAGTGTGGTGGAAGTGCTTTGTTGTGGGAGGACGCACGTCACAACAACCTCATACATTTTCAATATAAAAATGAGTGTTATTGTTACCAGAATTACACACCCAAAAATATTGGCTATTAATACTAGTAGGACATGTCCATTCCAGTGTAGTTGTCCACTTACATGCTAGTACATTTTTTTATTATTATTAACGAAATTGCTCCCCAACGTAATTCACCATCATCGTGTTCATTCACCGTTTTGTTGTTCTCAGAATGAAATTTGTAGCCACTCATTTGACTCGTTCTTCTATTATTCTCTCAGCAAGGCACATGCACACGGGTTTCATTGAAAAGGTGCGTTGCATGTGATGGGAAATTGAGGTGTTGTACGAATTTAGGTAGATTAATAATTGAGCATTGCTCATTATTTTGTAGCTGATCATTTTATTGTAAATTGGTTATTTACCTATGTATTATTATTGTTGCATATTTTTTATATTGTTTAGTGCGTGTCAGCAGCAGGAGTAGAAAAGTTTAGTAAATGATAAAACATGCATGTCATGTATGAAAGGAAGAAGTCATTGTCTGCTCTGCTTCTTTCTCCCATTTTTACTGCAGCAACAGCCTACCTGTTTTGCTAACTTGTAAATTGCAATTTTTCGTATGAATAGCTTCTCTAGCGTAATTTTCTATCATGCTGTTACGTGAAAAGGAATTAATATTACACTTTCCGTTTCAATGTGTGTACATTGCTTGAGTCCAGGAAATGGAAATAGCTTTCATGAAACCTGTTGTTGTGGTTGTCGTATTAATAATTGGTTTTTGTGCTGTTTTTGTTTGAACTTCTCACGGTGTGAATTCAACATTAGGTGTATGGGCGCCAGATACCACAACCGCAGAGGTCCAACAACTACAACAACAACAATCAGCTAGTCCAGTAAAGAAACCAGTGACCAATGCAGGCAGTAGTAGTAGCTGTACTGACTTGCCAAACTTGGAAGAGGGTACGTCTATACCTCCTGTTTGGACACCTCCAAATGTCCCTAGTCCTTCAAGTCAAAAGAAATTTCGGCCTGTGAATTTTAATGTGCCTGGTTCACCAAAGAGCTCTACTCCTCGAACACTATCTCTAGTGAGTCCAAACTTTTTAGCTAAAACATTCAAACAACATTTTTCACATTTTCTCGTCGATATTATTTGTCAGTGCTTGTGTTAGTATTTTTTAAAAGCATGACTTGGTGCTCTCCCTTTTAGGATCGTTCAAGTTCTTCTCCACAGTTGCCTACCAGACAGCCTCAACAGCAATCCCAGCAACCCCCGTTGCAGTCAAGTGCGTCATTGTCAGATCAAAATTTGCTTAGCCAACCACCAAAGGAAATTGTCAGCAGTCCAGAACAAAACGATAACTCAAGTCGATCTGATTCTGTTTATCAGACTTCGTCTGGATCTATTAGTGTAGCCCAACACCAGTACAGCAGTAGTCAGTCAACTGTAAGCTTGCCAAAATACCAAAGTCCAACAGTTACACTCCTTCAAAAAGCAAGAGGTAAAATTAATTTTATAATGAGTCATGATTATATGAGGTACATATTTTTACAAACCTACAAGCCCGAAAATTTTGTACATCACATGAAAACTGTCAGTACAGCGTGTTCATATAGTTTATAAAAAATCTCTGTTTAAAAATATTTTTTTACATGAAAAGAAAAATACTCACTCAAGAATTTTTACTTATTCTTGTAATCTCGTAAGATTTTCAATGTCTGTTTCATTATTGGGTTTTCAAAGTCATTTGTATGTGGAATTTGTTTAGCTTAATAAGTACGTATAGCATGTAGAAATGGAATGAAAAGAAATAATGAAGCGAAGCCAGAAACATGTGTGGCCCACAGTAACATGAGCGTAATTGAAAGAAACCAATATGTATCGTAACCGCTCATAATGATAAACATTATATTATAGTGAAAATGATTGACATTTCCGGAATGAATCACAAAAATAACAAAATAAAATTGGCAATCACTCAACTTTTGAATTGCTGGTGATTTGTGCGGATTTCTTTATTAAAAGTTTTTTTTCTAGAAAGAGGGCAAATTAAGACATTTTTTAATTCATCTATAGGGTTCTATCTGTTATCTGTATTCACACGCTTTCATGACTGGTTTATATGTCTGCTCGTTTTGATGAAAACAAATGTGTATATATGCTTGGTATAAAATGAGTTGCAATAATAAAATAGTTGAAAATCTTACACAAAAAAAAAAACATTTTTGTTCTTACAGAAGGACAGTTGCCAAAAGGTGCTCATTACCTAGAAAAACAACAAACCTCTCCTGCGAGAAGGACGGTTTCTGCTTTAGAAAATTCCACATATAGGCACAACTCATCAGCGGTTGGACTGACGTTAGATTTGGAGTCACCAAATACCACTGGTTCGTTACATTTAATAAAAATGGAATATCGTTTTAAGTAACGGTTACGTTCTTTAAAGAATGTTTTGTCTTGAAGGTCGAGAAATCAACGGTAGACGTGTCACAGAAGGAGGAGCAATAGAATTTGAAGGAATTGGTCCAACTACCCCGGAAGGTGTTCCAATCGCCACGAAACCGGTTAGAGCAGTCAATAATATAAGTCAGAAATGTCAAACCACTGAAATTAAATGTGGCTACAGATTTAGTTAATGCACAAATATTTATCTTTAATAGGCAATCCGGAGTGAGCAACAACACCAATGGTACAAACGCATGTATGAGTCACTACATGTGGAAAGACCACATAGAAGAGGTGCGTGTAAAAGCAAGTATATAACTGTTCCTACATTTTTCCAAATGTTAACAAAAAAGGTTTTTGTTTACCATTTTCCCCCAAACTGAGATTCTGACTGCATTTTGAAATTGCACCAGCCAAATCCATGTCATGAAACTAGTTGCACACTGAATGTTACTGAATTGGTCTTGTAATTAAATTATTTAAAATGTTCGTGTTATTTTTGTTTATGTACATGATGATTTAACGAACGAATGAACCTTTTCCCCGAACCCTGAAAACGCCCTCCATGAAATTTGTAATCAATCCTGGAAAATCTACGGATTCAGATTTTATGACAGTGAAGTACAAACGCAAAGGTGATTTGTGTTTCTGGCATTTTCCCCTGGTTTAGAACATTATTCTTATTACTATTCTTCAAGATATAAACTGCATTAACGAGTTTCTTGTTTTACATTTCATGACGAGTGAGTGTAACCAACTAATTATGTGCCCTGCGGGCTGTGTACGAGAGAAAGCATGTCATTAGTTACTGTTTTAGACTAACCTAGAGATTTTTTAGTTTTGTCCCTAGAGTTGAAGATGGTTAGATTTTAAATCAAAATTTAATAAAATTGTGTTTGCCATAATATGCAGGACCCCGTCAACTTGCTGGTCGCAGTGCTGGACACTATTCGGAGCCGGAGGGTTACGAGTCGGATACCTACGCTTACAAATATGCTACCTTAGATAGAAGAAAACTTCGTGACAGATACTCAGAGTCGACAGATTGCTTTTCACCAAGTCCATCTACACCTAACTCAATTTTATCTCCAACTACAGCATGCCCTCCTCCAGGCGTTCGCTTCACGCCTGGACGAATTGAAGATTACACGCCTGGAAATTCTTGCGTTATTGCAAAAGAGATTCGGAAACACAAGCCTACCCTTCAATGGTAATTTTTCACCTTTTTAAGTGGCTAGTTTGTAATTTGCAGTTACAAACTCCAATTACAATCCAAACATTTGTACTGCATGTTTAAGGGCTCTTGGATCCAGAGATTTGGGCTACGAAAGTGATTCAAATCTGATTATCAGAAAACGTGTGGACGACGACGTTGAATTCAGGGGGATAAAATCACCTCCTCCACCACCACTCAGTCCAGCTGAACAACGCCAGCTGTACGTTGATATTCAGAAAGGAGGAGAGGTTCCCTTACAAGGACTTCGAAAACTTGCCCCGGAACGACCAAAAGGTAACAAATAAGTAATACAATTTTTACATCTCTCTAGACTAGTTGCCGTTAGCTGTCTACTGGAAAAACAGCAAAAAAAACTCATCCATAGACATTCATTTGTAGACACTTCAGAAACAAAGTCTATGTCAATTAGTTTTCAAAAAGCTTTTGACTTGTTTTCTTTGCACCAAAGTTTTTAGTGTGTATTTCTTTTGGACACACTTTAGATGGAAATCTCTTTTGCTCATTGTTACAATACACGAGTTATAATCTCTCTTGTACTTTTTCAGAACTTGAGTCGGGTAGATTTATTTTAATCCTCGCTTGTCCGCTTTTTAGATGATAGCTTTTTGTGTGGGTATAATATAGTAGTTATTCAGTAGTTATAGTACAATTTGCTTGTATTTCAACGTTCTACTGTATTCACAGGGAGGGTTTGACGAATGGTGATGGTGTTTAACATATGTGGTGGTGTGTGGTTTGTAAAGTAAATAGCAATATCCTGACTCTTGTCGAATTTGTGGGTACTGCCGTCAGTCTGGAAAACTAAAAATAACATAAACTAACACAACAACTGCTCTCAAAACTAAAAAGCTACATTTTTGCAAACAAAAAAAAAATAGTGGAGAAATGAAGACCGTTTTTTAGCCGACTACCTAAAACGTCTGCCTGTTTTACTGACGACGCAAGTTTTATAACCAGAATTTGAAATTTGCATTGACAAAAAATGTGAGAAAAGCTGTGGGTTGGTTAAATCCAAAAGTTTATGCCACTTCTTGTGACAAATGATCACATATTACTATATTTATTTATACGTTGATTTTCTGAGTCATGTTCATGTAAAATGTACCATCTTCTTTGCAATTATTGGATTTCTAAACTGATTTATGTACCCATTTTGTAAAAACGAATGTGCTTAAATATTTTGCACTCATTCTTTTCGCTGTTACTACGCACAGATCATTCTTCTGTAAAACTTCTTCAGCACTTCCGTGGATATTTTTCAGGTGTCCTGCTGCCATGCATAGATGAAACTGACCATGTTTTTCGTTGGTTAGAGCTGCTAAATATTATTCCATTCACATACGTATGCGAACTGTATGCAGATATAGCTATCATTATCAACGTACAACTCATGGCCGT
This sequence comes from Lepidocyrtoides sp. E14, assembly GCA_027743805.1. Lineage (NCBI taxonomy): Eukaryota > Metazoa > Arthropoda > Collembola > Entomobryomorpha > Entomobryidae > Lepidocyrtoides > Lepidocyrtoides sp. E14. The sequence continues at coordinate 15,465 of JAHZMZ010001954.1, forward strand.
TCTTGAATTTCGATTGGGGTAAAGTAAAATATTGTTAAATTCTTGAGTTCATTGTTTTCTATTTCACGGTGGAGGGTTCTTCTAGTAGTCGTTGTTGGCTCTCAAAAGCATTAGAGAGTTTTTGTGTCAGGCGTTAGTTCTGGTTTTTTTTACAATCTTGCGTTTTCATCATTGCCAACGTTTAGAATCTTGGCTCAATCTTCTTCGGGTGAGAGTGAGGAGCATGCCATCCTTTGGTGAAATGAAGAAGTCCTCACTGAGAGATAGGGGAAGATCTGGGTCTCCTTCCACCTATCGATCAAGAAGTCCAGTTTGCAAAAGCCCACCACCAAACTCAACTGTCGCATTACTCCAAGAAAGGATACAGGAAAAAATTAGGCGTTCTAACTCTGATTTGACTCCCCGTCCTGACGCATCCTTTAGAAGTAGGTACGGTATTTCAGGGGTAGATGCTTCTAGAATCATTCACACGGTACGTTCTTCCAACCAAATACGACGTGCAGGGTCTTCCTCAATCCCAGTAAGATCTCGAGAAACAAGTGTGGAAAAACTGAGAGTGTCGTCCCCGGAACTCTTGTCCCCACGCGAAGTTAAGAAAGCAATGCAAAGCTCTCATCGGCTGTCAATTAAACTAGAAGTAGTGAAGACAGCACCCTCTTCGAGTGCTTTTAGACGGGCGAAAGACAATGGGGCTAATAATGAAGGCAAGAAATCAGGATTGAAGAAAGCGACTAATGGAAAGCACTTACGAAGCGCGACTTTGCCAATGGCTCAGTCAGCAACTAGTACAAAAACAAAATCTGTAAAAATATCTGACAAAGTGTCCGTAGACAGCAATAATGGTCGTGCCATTACCAGTATTAACAACAAGAGGACAAATGGTGGTTCAATGGGTACTAATGGAACCACAAATGGGACTCCGGTCAAACCACCAAGAAAAATAAAATCAAAACTGATAGACTCCTCATCTACTGATCCACCAAGTAGCAGCAAACCAAGTGCAATTTTTGATGCATCAAATTCTGCAGGATCCTGTGGAGTAAAAGTTCATAAAGTAAACAAAGTGTCACCAGTCGCTTCACGCCATGCTAGCTGCTTATCTCCTCACACATCACGACCCACATCTCCGGGAAGTGGTCTGTCATCAACAATACCAATATCGGGCAGCAATGCAAATAGTAACTATGCATATGGAACTGCAAACAAGTCTGGCACAACTTGCGAGAAAGTAATGGGTTCTAGTGGAAAATTCACTGGAGGTAGCATACAAGAGTCAAGAAACCCTGGAGTCAAGAAAGTGGGTGGAAACATTATGAATGAGAGTTTAGTGGCAACAAGTGCAACTGGAACAACAACAACAACAACAACAACAAGGCTTGGTTCCAATACTGTTACTTCACGTAAAGTGACTCGGGAGGGAGGCGAACGAAAGCAGGGAACTGGAACTAATCGGATTACGTTGTCATCTGGGAAGGATGATCGAAAAAGTCCAGAGAAGGAAAAGCAACCGCATTCAATAATAGCACCAGCAACTTCAACAAGACTTTCCAAAGCAAACGCAACGGCAGCGGTATTAGGGTTGAGTATGAAATCAAAAGACTCCAGCCTGACCAAAGGGAGTGAGTGTGAGAAAAAAATAAATAGATTTGATTTGCCCGTGGTAGGAAGCACACAGGAAAGAATAGATAGACTCTATTCGTTGAAAATGAAATCGAACTCCAATATTGATTTGAGAGATGAAGAAATAGTTAAATATAACCGTTCCAGAAGTTTTTTTGCGCCTGAAAGAAACGTGTCCTTTTCAAAAGTGGAGCACGATATATCTAGATATTGGACTATACCTCCTAGGAAGTATCGTGATAGCTCGCCACAGCAGAAAGGGACAGTTACAAGCATCACATCAGCATTTCTCGAGAGACCCACGAGTCTTTTTACTTTTAGATCATTACCTGCTTTGACGCCCTACCTGACAGAAACAAAACGGGTTTCTGAGTCCCTTTTCCTGACGAAACAACAACAACAGCAATTTCCTTTGGTTAGACCAACAAAGACTTCCGCTTTGCGAGAGAGACTAGCACATGATCCCACTGCGATGGATATTGATGCATGTTTTCCAGGCACCACTAGTAACATTAAACCAGGGAAAGCTAGCAGTAATGCGAGTACAGCTGCCAGGCGAGGGAGGATAATACGTAGTGTGTCTTGCTTGACTTTAAAGGAAAAATTGATCCGAGATTATACGTACACAAACTATATTTTAGAACTTCAGCATGCACGCAAGAGATCTCCCAGGTTTATGCAATTACATCGACTCTATTCCAGTTTGGAACGCTTGGGGCAACTTGAACGATCTACATCATTGTATGACATACCTGTACTCAGCGCAGAAAAGCAGTTGGATTTTGAGGCGTGGTGGAAAGTTCGGAATCGACTTCGCGTTGAGGAGGAAATGTCGAACATTATGAATCAATTAATGATTGCACAGAGAAATCGAGAGTTTTTCTTTAGACCAAAGTCACCTGAAGCGATGAGATGGAAAGGGGATTCGGCTTTGAGATGCAAGCAGTGGAATATTGATGAGTTAAGACACTTTTTGCTGACGGGAGAAAAATCTAAACAAGCGTCTGCATCCGATCTTCATAAAACTGCATGGAGAGGTACTAGCGTGAAGGAAGTGGCGCTTAATATGGAAGTTGCCTCATTATCAAAAGCCGATTACTATTACTACAGGGATAAAGCTGCCGAGTACACCAGAATGCCTGCTTTACGACGTGCCTTCTCTATGAGCTCTACCCTGTCTGATGATCAAAAGGAAAAAATCAAGTCTAGACTCGGCACTCTTATCATAAAACGAGAAAAGGAGAAAGTTGAGCTTCCATCAACAACATCATCCGCGGATGTAAAAGGTGGCAGTGGATACACAACTGTTATAACTAGTAGAATGGGATTAAATCCTCCGTCTTCATCCAGCCCTGTTGATGGGGAAGCAGTTATTGGAGTTGATGGGTCTTTGACAGAAACCGCCAAGCGTCAACTTTCCAAAACACTTAGCGAGGAGTTTCAAGAGAGGAAAATGAAGGAAAGAGAAAGCAGTGTTCGGATTGTTGAGGGCTCGCCCTCCACTGGCAATAGTAATAACAGTAATGTAAAGTCATCCGGAGAGTCTGAATCCGACTCGTCCATAAAAACAGTGATTCACATTCCCGTTTCCACAAAAATGTTATTGAGAAAGTGTCATGAACAGCAGCAGAATACTTTAACAAAAGGGAAGGCGCCTGTGTACAGCGTATATTGCACAAAAGGTGTTCCATCAAAAGTTAGCTTTTTTGAAACTTTTCATAAAGACTCAAACAATAACAAAGAGCCTATTGTCATATCACCATCAGAAGCAAAAATTGTGAAAACTAAAAGTTACTCTGAAAGGATTAACTCTAAAGACAACAAAGGAGGGCACAATGTTTCAGCGACGATAACAATGCCCCTCCCTTCCGATAACGACCCAGTTTCTCTTGGTCGACCAAAGAGCCCAGTAACAATCATGCCATTTGCCAAAAGTTTGCCAGCATCAGCATCAACTAAAGTGAGACTACCTGGCAAAAGGTCAAGATCTGTGACTCCGGAAAAGCGTGCTTATGAGAATAGGTACATGTCTCACATTAATGTGATTTCCAAATTGGCATCTCTGCTCCTCAAAAAGGACAATGCGTTGAAGAATCTGGTTCAAAGAGAGGTTTTTGAGCGAGATAAATTGGAGCGGCTTCGTATGGTCAATGCAGGGGAAGTAGACAGGCTTAAACAGTACTTTGAAGATCATATTGAATTTGAGCATGACTCATCTCTCCATCCTGAAGTGAGCCTCTTACGATGTTTGTTCTGTTCAGACCCCAATCTGGCCAGACTCACTGATAAATTCAACCTTGGTTCAAGTAGCGAGCATGCAAGACGCTGTGCAAGTGCTGATATTTTTAAAGAAAAGTTGGATTACTTTGAAGGGAGCAATCGCGATCGAATTCGACCAGATGGGAAAGAAAGTTCCCCTGTACACTCGCGCTCTCCAGAGTTGTATTTTAGTTCTCGATCCCGAAGACCAATATACCAGCCAAGTTCCACACCAAATATTTGTCAACCTACTTTGACAGCCCATTGTTTTCTAGAATCACCCACAAAGTCTATGGAATTTGATACTTCATGCTACAGTTCAGATTTTTCAGGGAATTACTGGGATTACCGTTCCACATCTCCTGCTTTTTCTTCCACGACTGCAGCCACCACAGCGTACTCTCCGCAGCCAAAAGCTTCTATAACTACAACGGCAGCTGTGGCTCCTGTTGCTTTGTCAAGTGATCCTAATCCAAAGTCAAACAGGGAAATGAGCTACTCCAGTGTTCCCCCTCGAATTTTGGAATCTCGGGTTGCTCCACCAATTTCCACTTCTACGCCAATAAATATGGCAATAAACAAAACTGTTGGAGTAAGTACTGGATCATTGGGCCACGAAATTGGAAAAAACTGGAATTTTGATCCCGCTCTACACCAGCCAAAGTACCGTTATGTTCCCAAACCACCGATAATTGAACCTCATCAGTATTACTGTAGCGGCCATTACTCGCGTTCGCAATCGTCATTGATGCAACCTGGATCTTTACCACCGATTCTGCCACCACCACCTATCCCTCCTCTACCAGTAAATTACCAGCATGGAGGCAGATTGACAAAATCTGAAAGCTTTCATGCTCCGTCTTCCACGTCTCACTCAGCCCCACAGTCACACTTGTACCGTAGCGTACGGCAATGGAACCCAACAGCTCGAGGACAATCAGCAAGAGGTGGTAATTCTACGGATGATTCTTGTATTACTCTATATTACTATTACGGAGTAGTTTAGCTTTTCATTTTACATACCTACATGCCTAATATATTAATGTACTTTTTTCTCCGTTGGAATGAGATTTTGAAGAGAAAGCTTGTTTTTTTATTAGCTTTCCATTTTTATTCCTCAGGCTCCCTTTTTTGAAAAGAGATTCACGCTTTTTCATGATGAAAAGATTTTTATAGCTACTCCAAAGATTAGACAGGTGGATGGGTGTACAGCTTCCCTAATTTCCATTTTATATTCAGTATTATGCTGGGGGCAATACTGCTGCAGATTCTTCTCAAGAACAATTACATTGTATATGAAAAATCATAACAATAATATTCCTTCTCCTCCTCATAGGAGCAGTGCTTGGTTTGCAGACGACGGTATGAGTGTGAGATTTCTAATTCAAAACATAGAAATGAAGAAGATGGTGCATGAGTGAATGAAGACAAATCCTCCTCATATTCTTCTTTCTTCACTTGCAACTTTACCTATTTTACTTGTCTTCCTTTTTTGTTTCTACAATGACATATAAATACTTATTCTATTTATGTAAATATTGATGTAGAAAAATACATATACCATTGTACATAAAATATGTAGGTAACCTCCTATAAAAGCTTTAACATACTATTTAGTTTTCTGGAAACCATGAAATTATTGTTCTACTATTTTCTGCCTGCATGGTTCTCAAAATATATGTATACTATATATTAACTTTTTCTTTGTATATATTGTTGTTTCTTTACTAACATTTCCGATTAACTGAATGTATGAATGAGTACTTTGTACTGTTGTTTAAACAAACATATATATGTATATTGTTCCTATGTACATAGTACTTTCTAAAGAAATTTACATTTGTACTACTATTATCACTATCGTCTCATAAGGAACACTCCCATAAAAGATAATTTTGCGGACAAGAAGATAAATGGAGTACATATGCGCGCACTTTATCACAAAGTGGATGGCACATTTTTACTTTTATGTCTGCCATCATCAGGCTTTGAACTCTTGATTGGATGTATTTGCCAACTTCCAATTCTCTTGTTTCGTAACCGTATCTTCGTATAAAAATTATGATAATTCTCAGAATATATGAAGAAATATTTATAAGAAAATGTAGGACGACATCTCTGAAAATGTGAAGAATACCAATATAGCCCGTCACATGTTTTTCCTAATGAAGATTTATATTTAAGCCATGAAATGATAATATGCTTGCAACTCTAATACAACCCAAGTTTAATCATCAAACATTGGTTTTCAAATATTTTGTAGCGTGGACGGGAAAAGAGAAAGCTGGGTGTATGCATACATTTATCCATGAATGACGTCTATGCTCTAAGCACAATAAAATGATGTTGATCTGTGCAATTCCACAGTGCAATAAACTGGCTATAGAGTGCCAGTGCCAGTGCCCCAACACCTTCTTGCTTGTGACAAATTGCCATATGATAAGAAGGATTCGTTTTTGCGCAATACCCAGTTTTTAACATGAAACCCATGCGCCTACACTTTACGTTTCGTAGACACAATTTCCCTGACTAGTATATAAATTACCTAATTGAACTACGTACGGCGTATAGACCACTACGTTAACCTGGTCTCCAATCTACATACCTAGTAATATATGATATGATAATAATAATAATAGGTAACATTACTAACACGTTTAGATTAATACAATGATATTTTGAATGGGCTGTGGATTTATTATGACGTTATGAGAATCATAAAAAAGTTGAAGAAATTTTCAGATAAATAAGCAATGATAAGTGTATTAGCATGTATAAAAAAATAAGTGCTTCAGCTCTCATAAAAGCCAATTTGATTGGATACTTTTGCTTCGCTTCAAACACATGAACATCGAGTCTTCTTTCCGTCCTCACTTAAAACTCTTCTCATACGTATTCGTTGAAATCCAATTTTTTTCACGGATGACTTCCCAACTCCAACTGCTTTACTTGTTGAAATCTTGACTTACTAAAGGACACCGACGCGACGTCATTTCTTCCTACTACTGGTACACACCATTTTTTGCGACATGTGGATAAAAAAAATATGCAAGCGGCTTATCAATAAAATACTCTTTTTCTTCTCATATTCGCTCTTAATATAGCACTAAAAATGTACATTTTGCAGTAATAATGTATTACAATCTTCTTTGTATACTATTTTCGGATATTGATCCCGACTACTATTTAAAATTGTGTTCAATCACAACTACTGTTCTTTTTTCTGTTTAGGTACAGATTAAGTTGTTTCTGTATGAGAACAATTTTGACAAAATAAAGTGTGTTTGTTTGCTTGAGTGATTTTAGTTTTCTTTTGGGGAGAATTTCTTTGGCTGTTGTTTGCGTAATAATTTCTAACGAGAGCATGATAGAAACTTTTTTCGCTTCGTGACTCGCTTTTTATTGAATATACATGTACCTAGTGTGTATACAGACTTGCGACGATAGCCACAAAAGAAATGCAGCCAAGAGAAACTGTTCGCTGCTTCTAACAGGAACTTGTGCTCTATGAAATCGTTTTAGTAAAAACGTCGCAAGTGGCAAGATATGTGGGGAATAAGCATCATATTAAAAAAGTAAAGGACGATTACAGTGATTATTCGTAATCCCCTGTGTAATAAAAAGGAAAATCTCCTTATCAAATACACCATTTTATATGGCATTATTCCCCAATGACCACTTTAACTTGTTTGTGGAAAACAATGAGGACTGCGAGTATTTTCAGAAACATGAGTTGAGAGTGGAAATTGAAGAGAATTGGTTTATCTCATTCATCCATTCAGAATATCATCATCAAGACCAGCTTGCCAGTACTGGAGAACCCGGACCAAATGTTGGCCCTCCATTGCAAAGATCAGCGTCCCTTAACTATGCTCACCAGAAAAATCGTCACGCTCCAGCTGCTACCACCCTCAATAACAATATCAATAATAAAAATATTCATTCGGGGATTGCGAAAACAACTGCTGCATCATCGTTTACAACCTGTTCCACAATCGGTGCTAACACGACCAATAAGAATACAACAGATTTTGACAGTCAATTACGCGTAATCGAGAATCAGTTTAACGATGACAATAATGAAAACACTAGAATGCAACGTGAGGCACTGCACTCTGTTACCAACAATACTACTGTTAGTGACGATGCTGCGAGTGTCAAAATTTTAAGTAATGCTGTCGATGCCGTAAATGCCGTTGCTGCTGCTACGGGTAGAATGTTGCAAATAGAAAATGCTTCACCAAGTAAGTCAGCTATCACTGAAAGGATTATTATTTTCGTGACATTTTGTCTTATGTTCTAGTTTGTTGTTATGCTCACTTGCCATGTTTACACCACACATTTTTTAGCATAGTAAATTAGAACATTTATTACGTGTAGTCAAGCAATTTAAATATAATTTTTCGTCAAAACTCCAGTTTTCGTTACCGTTCCCGTAAAATACCTTTAATTTGCTCAGCAGTTACTTTCAAATACTTTAGCAGTAGTTGGTTCCTCCGGGTTTTTGTTTTTTTTTGTACCGAAAAACAACGCCCTTAGCAATGCACTAATGGAATGTGTTTAGTTTTGCGACTAGCATTACAGTACTAATTTTAGTACTTTTTGTACTTTCGTAGGTGAAAGTATAGTAGTGGTATGACAGCAAGTAGTTGCAGTATTACAATCCAAATGCATGCTTTTTAGAACCCTACGCAAACCATTTACTTTTTATATGACACAGCTATTCTCTGAGTGAATACCTATATTGATATCATTGATCATGCATTCAAAGTTTATTTCGCTATATAACAGTTCGTAGTACTAGTACCTACCAGCTTTTACAGAGGAAATTGTTAAAGAACACTTTAAAGTTTCACTTTTGCAGCTGTAGACTTATTTAATGTCACTATTAAAGTCTTAGTTTTTTAAACAATGACATATTTGGGGCGCCATAGTGGGAAAGGTGTATTTAAAAATTAACTTGCAAACATAAAATACAACTTTTTCCTTTAATTACTCACGAGAGGAAATATATAACTGCATACGTAGACTATACATATATTTCTAACAGTTGGTTGGGTTATTAACAATATCGCAAAACCCTGCCGAATTACGACAATAAACAAAGTCAAGGGAAAATAAACAATTCTACAATGATCATGTCTGCATATTATATATCGATTTTATGTAAACCACAAAAACTACAAAATAGCAACAACGTTTGTTTGGCTCCATGTGTAAACAAAAAATGATGGAGACGTATCGTTGTTTGAGTAAACAAAGTAGCAACCTGTGTCATTTTTCAAAGCTCCATCGTCCCAGAGAGTGAAACTTATGTATCTTTCTATTTTGTTGAAACCTTGCTCAAACAGCATCGCCCGTGAGATATGCGGAGTCTGAAGTAAACATCCATTACAAAGCTCCAGTGAGATTTGAAGAGAAAGAGTATATTGGAGAAGAGGAGCTACGCAGAAGGCAGGAGATTGCCATGCGAAGATTTTATGAGGAACAGAGACAACGGAAGTTTCTCCAGGAAATTCAGGACATGGAAAATCGAAGGCATATGGACAACTTTACGTGAGTTTACACTTTCAATGTGCTTATATACCTAATTTACTTAAATAAATAATGCTATTCGTTATGCCACAGTGCTTGTATTTGTATACGGTAATGTTATACTAATACTACTTATTTTTTTAAAGTAAATAGGTAATATTTAATATATGTATGTATGCATTTAGGGACTAAATGAAATTCTCAGTCATACACAAACTGCTGCTGCATCGTTATTGTCTACACGGCATTACATTCTACTTCTCTGATCATATTATGTAGGTATGAACACACACATACACGATGGTGAACCCATGAGTTTAAAGGTTTCTCATCTCTAAAAAGGAGTTAGCAGATCGAATTTGCGAATGTAAAAACTAAAGAAACCTGATAGAAATATGTAAATATTACCAGTGAACATTTTGATACCGACATACTTGTATTTTATGTACTGTAAATCAATATAACACTAGCGAGAAGTCAGTAAAGAACTCCAGTTTTGTAAGTAATATGGCATTGATTTCTAATTTATAAAGCAGATCTTCTGCCTGTTGATAGTTACTCAAGCGTAGCATTTCTTCATTTCTAAAAATAGATTCATTATTTTCCGATGGAGAAAGTGACTGAACAAAGCACAAGCGTTCTCGGCTTCGTAGCTTTAGGTATATACGCAGCTGGTTAATTATACAGGAACATCAAACAAGCTCGTTTCTCCGTGTAAGAGTGCGAGTATGTAGCCAACTTATTTACTATTTTATAGATCATATTATGTAGCATTCAACAGGATTGTAGTTTTCTTTTATTTTTCAAGTAGTAAATATTAACCGTGCTGCTAGTGAACAAGAAACGATGCGTAATGTGTATTCAGCTTGACTTGTTGGTACCTCTATGTGTTATTGGCAACGGACATTATTTATTACATTAACGTGCTGTTCTCCTTGTTTCACAGTCCATCGCAAAAATCACCTATACCTCTGAACAGGTATGATGATGTAATTGATGAGCTTCCAAAAGGCAGATGGAGAGAAAAGACCCCAGAGTCGAAATTTGCAGCAAGAGCGTTGTACAACTTTGTCGCACAAAACTCCAGGTAAGTTTCTCGTTTATCATGGCAGTATCAGTCTGCAATAATATGCATTCACTCTTAAATTAGATATGTATTATATGTGTATCAAGATTTTGTCAACTATTTGCACAATGAGAGCTGTCTTTTGCACATTTTAGAAATTGGTATAGTAAATATTCTCATTTCATTCCATAAATGGACTTTTTCTTTAATGAAAGTGAAACTTTTTTCATGATGACAATGTCTCTGCTCAACCCTCTTTGCACGAAATGATTTACCACTCACAGTTGTTGATATGCTCGACCGACTCTAGCAACTTCACGTTGAAAAAAAAGAAGATAAGCCGAAAACCGCACTTGTTAGAAAAAAGGAACGCTTAAGCAAACTGACGACGGAAAAGTTTCTAATAACTTTTTTAAATGTTGAAAAGCATTATTATTTATGTACCGTGCGCTTTTGTGTTGTTTCTAGAGAGCTGAGCTTCCGTAAAGGTGACATCTTATTTATTCGCCGGAAAGTTGACTCGAACTGGTACGAAGGAGAACATAACGCTGCGGTGGGAATATTTCCTTGCTCGTATGTTGAGGTAAGAAAATTTTCCTTTTACAGAATTTAAGTAAACATTTGTATGCGACTAAGGAAAAAATATGAAGGTGAAATTGTACAAAATGAAATACATTTTCTCCGCGCGAAATAGTGTATTATATAGCAATGGCGTCCATATATTTTCAGACAGTTCATAATTTCATGTAAAAAAGTTTGCTCTATTGCTTTTTTGGGCTCGCTGAATGTTTGGCTAGGGAAGCAAACAGTGCATTAATGACATCATTTTTATAATACTTCGCATAATATCTACTTGAGTAACCAGGAATGTTGAAAACTAAGGTAGTCCCATTTACTCTGTGTCCGCCTTTGGTTTCAGTCTTAATGAAAGTCGGCGATCTTGTTATGCTCTTTAAAATAACTTGTGTTTGTGGTCCCATTCCGTAGGGCTCTGCTTTTAGCACGTTTAAAAAGTAGGTACCGCTTTTCCTGCAAGAAGTAAGAAAAACGAATGGATAGTTAGACTTTGGAAAAAGAAAAATAGCTCTGAGGGGAAACACTAATGGGGCCAGCACCGTAGTAGATGGCTAGCTGTAAAAATTATGTTGGCCCAAATGTGAATCACGTAGCACGCATTAATCTTTTCATTTATGGGAATGAGCAGGTTGGACAATAATATTTATCTCTGACAGTACTGATTTACTTGTGCATGTTCAGAATAACTTGAAATTTGCCGATTTGGCGAATGCAATGACACAAAGCAGAGTAAGAAATAAGTTATACTTACGTCCTTGGGCAATGTTCTCCCATAAATGACATTTCTTCACCAATGCATTGACACAAATTCTTGGTGAATCGCTGCCAGTCTTCGCATCTACAACTTGGAAAGGCAAATGGAGAACCGATGGATTCAGCAAAGTAATATATCCCCCTTTCATGGCTACAGTAAAAATCTACTCGCGACAGAAAAAAAACAGAAATAAAACAGTAGCGTCAGTCTGAGCAAAGGAAACAAGTGTAACTAAAGTCGTAAATCAGCCAAAAAAATTCTGTATTGACCCTTTGCTGTAGCTAGCGACTTGGGTGGACAGCTTGGTTGCCTTGAACCGCCAGCTGGATAAAAGTCCACATGTCCAATGGGTTCTCTAATCCCCAGGTGAGCATCTTGTCTGGAGAAAAAATTTCCAGAGTCAACATGAATAATATCGACAAACTGGGCATTGCTCTTGTCAAGTCTTCTTTTCGGATTGAAGTTGAATGGTTTAGCGTAGAAAGGACCGGCAGGATCAATACCTGGACACACAATGCTAACATTGTACAATAGTAACACAGATTTTTGACGTTACATTTTTTAAGAAAAACCTGTTATTCTGCCAACACGACCACCAAGTTTCCTTCCGGCTGCTCCAGCTACATGTGCTCCCCATGAATGACCAACAATGTGTATTGACTCCAGTGGTGTTCCATTATTACTTAAAAAGCGCAGAAAACGGGCAAGACGCTCTGCAGCAATGTCTCCGTTATTTGTCAGGAAACTTAAATGCTGTGCCAGGTGTGTCCAATCCATTAGAATAAAGTTGACATCTGCAAATGTAATGTATGCATCGCGCAAATAAGCGGTTTCTTTGTCAAGATGGATTTCATTGGACCGGTGGTTGGATCCATGTAAAAAAATCTTTGTCAATCTTCTCTTGTCGAATTTGCTTGACGAAAGGGAATGTCTATTCCAGACCACAATTTCCTGCGCGTAGAAGGGATTTTGCCTATTATGATGAATATTTTAAAGAAAATAAATACGATGAAAGCCAAATTTCTATTTAAAAAAAAAACTTTTTTATTGTATGTTTTGTTACCTTGTCCAAAGACGAAAACGAACACTGTGGCTTAAGTCATATATTCCATTGTGAACAAATCCATTATCGATTCTTCTCACTTGCGTTGCATCGTTATGAACTTGTAGTTCGCCTGGGCCTAATTTGAAAATTTATCCCTGATTATTTTAATCTCTAGTGAGCAGATTCCAAAAACATATTTAGCATTTATGAAAATCTGGCTCCTTAAAGTCACCTCTAAAAATATTTTTTTATTTACCTAATTTTAGATTCATGAGGTAGGATAGTAAAAACGTTAGTAGGGGCTGCTGCATTTTTACTTACTTCCACTAACTTCAATTCTAGCGTTGTTGAACACAGATTTACAAATAAACTTTTTACTCAGATAATTTTTATGTCTTTTGGTAGTGATGCATATAACACTGCATTAACAAATGACGCAGCGACGTACGCCTCCCGTCCAAAATTCTTCAAATTTCTGTAATAAAAAGATTATGCGCTTCGTGCTTCATTAGCAATTTGTTACTTCCTATGACTAGCTGATGAGGAAAGATGTTAAAAAATAAAGGTTGCATATCCTCCTTGATACATGGAGTTATTAAATAGGAAGAAGCATACGTCACGCAATGTCCAGCAGCACGAACAAATGGAACGAAAGACAATCAAAGTATGCACATGAAAATAGTTTGCACTTGCGTAGAAAGGGAATTAATGATCAAGATTGTGAGAGTTCTGATTAAAGTAATGAGTGAAAATTGAATTGAATTTAAATGGGATGCTACCATTATGCTATTTACTTTCTTGCCTATATAAGAGATAAATTACCGAACAATAACGACACTGCTCTGTAGACCTGATGCAAATATGATGTAACAACAAACTCTACATCCAAACTAAATGAATTATTGCAAATAGGTATGTTTTTGCTACTTTGTTTGATTCATTTGAGACTAGGGAACTGCCAGTTTATCTCCAGATATATAATGGCTCTTGATCTTTGGCTCCAGCTATGAGTTGGTGCATTTTTCATCTTAATATATAATAGTTAATAATCTTATTGGCCTTTGTTCTCAAACCTAGCAATCTTGATCATGACCATCAAAAAAGTTCTAAACATCATAAGCGTGGATGACTAACGTGAGAAATTTTATGGCAAACTTCCTTTTTCAACTTTACTTCACTTTTCAGACCTTGTCTTATCAACTTACGACGAAAAACATGCCATATTCTCAATACACTGACTGAGTATCGTATAAAAAGTTTATGTTTGCGTACACAGTATGGAAGTCTGGTTTTTTGTCTGCCTATCTAGTGTTACTCGCAAATACTATAACCATCTACTATAGTATGCCAGCTGAATGTGTACAGGCAAGTATTTGGTAACACAGTTGCAAGAAATATAGCATTATTACTATTAAGTAATTATCACCAATATTCATTAATCATGTTATGCATGTGTGTGTGTGTGTGTGCTTAAATGAGCATGCTATTGTAGGTACTGCGTATAACGATTTTTAAAAATTTCCTACGGTCATGAATTAACCTTGCCATTCAGTTTGCATTAGTGTGCAATATTGCTCTGCGGTAATTACTAGTTTTTGCATGAAAAGGCTTGCATCAATATCGGAAATGAAAAATACAGTTATAATTGTATTTCTTTAATTGTTCATTTTTTGTAACAGGAAGGAAACGTTATATTCCGTAATTTTCATTAATTATCGTTTTTCTGTGCTACTGTTCTCATGCAGGCGATGCCCTCATTTGATACGGAGCGTGTAACTCCTCGAACGACAACGGAAGGCCAAGCCAAAGTTCGTTTCAATTTTAATGCTGCCACTCCAGCCGAAATGTCAATAATCAAAGGGGAAACTGTGGTGCTAACTAGAAGAGTTGACGCAAACTGGTATGAAGGGCGAATAGGTTCTCGTCGCGGTATCTTTCCATCCAGCTATATCCATGTACTTAGAGAACCAGGTTCATCACTGGATCTGACAGCTTCATCTTCCAAGTCTCCAAAACCAATCGGAGCTCCTGCGGCTCATAGTCTCGTCACGCAAAATGGCGGTGGGATTTACAGCACGGCCCGGCACAACTATAAGCCTAATGAATACTCACTCGGGACTGACTTGTCAAACGTAAGTACCAAGTACTTTTCCTCATGAAGTTGAGCTAAAACTGGAATCCATAGCTTGTATTTTACCACGTGGTGTACTTTCTCATCATGTCATATTATAATCCGTCAATAGCCTGCATTCAGCATGAGATTTTCAATGCAGAAAAAATGCAATAATAGGATTGATATTTGCTGTCATGTTACTCTGTCCATTTAATCATATCAAGCATTATTATCATGGGGAAAGAGGAAAACATGATTATCATCATGATTGCTAGTTGCCACCACCAAGACAGCATTTTATTACCTACTATTCTCTTTGTTGGCAGCTTTTTCTGGGAAGATAGTTTATTGATGTTTTCTTTCGTTTGCCAAACTTCCTGCTGGGGATTGAATTGTTCGTATGCATACATGTATTTGTTCCTGCGTCCATGTCTTTGATCTTTTCCTTTCATGTCACTTCTATACATGTCTGTATTTTACCTATGTATGTCAGCAGCCATGTATAGGAAAAATCTAGGCGACCCTCTATTTGCTGAAATAGAGACAGCATTCAGTTGGAAAACCTTTTGCTTATTGTTTTGTGTTTGCAATTTTCTTTAGATTGATGCTTTCATCAATACACACTCTTCCGCTGTTTCTCCGTCATCTGGTCAGTACCAATGCAGGAAAGAAAATATTCTCCAGCAAAATCAGCACTATCCAAACACAAATAGGTCACATACTGATCCCGGAAGGAGTAGATATGCCCAAAACCTCACCATTGACACACGAATTGAACCTATTCCGTAAGAAAATGCTTGTTTTGTGATTTTGTTATAATTATTATGTTTTTTTTTATCATTTGCAAGTTGTGAAACCCTTTCATCCTTCCCCTCTGTTTCACTCCTCAAAATTTCTGAATATTCCCACGTAGCTTATACTTGTCATTGTCCCAATAAATTATGCATATTATAAAGCAAACCTAAGATGCATGGTACTTAACTAATTGAACGAATCATGTTTATTATCGTGTTTTATGTTTTCAGCAAACTAACTTATTGTTCGTTTGATTTCTAGCTGTTTTATGTGATTATACATAATTGGGAAAATTGTTTGTACGTGTGTATATCTTAATTATATATTGGTCATGGCCTCTCACCATCACTGTTAATAACTGTAGTTTGCCTTGCCAAAGGGTAAAACTGTCGTACAATGTTAAACTAAACTCACTCTGGTGTAGATACAAATTGAAAATACAATTTTTCAGGAGTTCAGAGAAATATGTATTATATATTATGTGAGTGCAAAGGGTTTTTGAAGATTTTTGTTTCATCACGAAACTTCATGGAATCGTGACTGCGGTCCAAATAGCATGCTCTCCTACGATCACAATACATTTAGCATGGTCAAATGAGTTTCCTTAGTCGGTAGAATTTCACACAGCTGAACATGGACACATAGTTCATAGTTGATAGTAATAGCTTGATATTTATGTAAAGAGTAGAGATGAATCTATGGTATTTATTTAACATTTTGCAGTTTATGACTGAGTGTGAAAGAAAAGACAGCTGTGAGGATATTCCGTTGCAATTTGCAAGTCAAATAGCAACCTTTATGTTTTAGAGAACATTTTTGTTTTATTTGAAAAAAACGGCGTTTGATCCTTTTTGAAGAACAAAAGTTTAAAACAAAAGTTTAGGACTCTGTTATTTGGACTAAAATGAGTGCGTTTGTGATAGTAACTTAAGGTGGTAAACCCAGAAAGTTAAAGCATATCTACATGACTATGGGTATGGGGCCTTTATTGTATTTATTACGATGCCCCACGAAAACGGTGTTTTACATCCATAATGAACTAAACAGTTCACAGATCATATGAAATGCACTAAAATATTTCAACTCAACTTAATTAGCTACTGTTTTCTTCAATAATCGTCTAAAATTTAAATACGAGTAATAAATGTAAGTTACCTCGTTACTTCTGAAAGAAAATTTGTGTACGGAAACACAAAAAGTGAACATTGACTACTGCAAAGATGCATAAAAATAGTTTTATTAATACCTAGTAAATAATGATTTTTTATAAAGTCTGTTGAATCAATTTACGGCTAAATAGATCACACTGATAACAACAACATTAGAGTACTTGGAGTGTTTAAAACCATCATATTTCAATAAACATCATGTGAAATTAATGCTTTCAATATGATAAACGAGTCCTGAAATAACACGCGTGCTTAACGTCATATTATAATGCAAATCTAACCACCATATTTGAACCATCTTCCTCAACTTTACATTTCAAAATATGTGTTGCTGACTGAGAAGGAATAAAAATTCTAATATACTTATACTGTAATGGAATGAGGTTTGCTTAAAATGTATGTACATTGAGAGCCACAGGAACATGGCTTTTCTGTTTTTAGAAATAATTATCGTAACATCCAGAAAATGGAGATTTTACTTACTGATTCCTCTTTTCTCTGGTTTAATCTGATTAAAAACTCATTTTCTCATAATACAATTTGGTAAATGAATCTCTCTTTTTTTCAACCAACACGCAAAAAATTACGAATTACGAATATTTGAAATAAGAAAAATGAAGATTTTAGTACGTGTTTATTAACAACCAACGGTGTAGGGATAGACGTACAGAAAAAAGTCAAAACCCACAGCTTTTAGTAAGCATGAGAGATTCATGGAAATATATATTCTAATGAAATGCCTTTGATGATAGAGAAGCGTTATGGTGATTTACTGGGTAGCTGAAAGTAGATGAACAAAATGGTAGTGAAAAAGGATGAGTTGCTTGTTGGTGCTGGTGGAATTCAATTTGCGTCCTTTTGAAAGACAGGATTAATTTTCACTATATATTTTAGCGCAACGCATCTCATCTTATTATTATTTTCTTCGTTTCTACACTCAGGCATACAGTATACATACCATCGCCACAACCCGATTCATACTTATGCGCTTCACCAAAAAAATATTTATCCATTTTGAAGATTTTCCCCACGTTTTTGATTGAATTCTTTTTCCGCTATTCTCGTCTATTACTGAAATGCAGTACATTTATAAAGCATTTTGGACTTTTAGGTACACATGTAATCCCTGATTCAAATTGCGAATAGATATTCCAGAAAAAACTTGACTGTTTGACATACCAGAATTGAAGTCAATGGATTCGTTAATTAGACAAAGACATGCAAGCTGCCTATAATACCGAAAGAATTCTCCTTTTGCAATTTAGTGCTTTACTTACAGTGAAAAAGTCTGAGTAAACTACTTTACACACTCTAGGTAGGGCAATACACTTACTCATCGTATATTTCATGCATAGAAATCATTGTACACTCATTTTTTATCCGGGGAGAACTGATTATTACCTAATGGATGAAGTAGCTTTGATTAAGTACGACCCACCATCACCAGCACTTACTATGG
>JAHZMZ010001955.1:0-23966 GCA_027743805.1 Lepidocyrtoides sp. E14
CGTTGATTAAATATTCATCTTTCTGACATGCTTTTTTCATTATCCTCTTAGATAATATACTGATCTGTCCCTAGCTAGAGTCTCTTGATATTCATAAAAATATTCTTTGCATGCAAAAAATTGTATCAAATATAAAATGACAATGATAACCGTGCGTAGCAAGTATAAGTGTACTGAATCATGATTTTGCCATGATTCTGTCCCATTCTCACTTTGCCCCATTTGCAATAAAGCTTTAAGCTTTCACGTTGTAGCTTTCTTTATTACTTATATTTTCCCTTCCTTTTATACAACTTGTAAAATTATTTGTGAACTGAACTGACAAGTTTTTGTAAAAATTTTCACCGCATCACACGAATTAATTTTTATATGCTTCCGTTTTCAGGTTTGCTTGAAGGCATACACCCAATTCTCCAACCTTTGTCGTCATAAACGAATGCATGCAGACTGCAGAGCTCAATCGAGATGCGACAAATGCTCTGCACCCTTTGCATCTAGTGCTGCTCTCGCAAAACACAAGAGATTTTGTGACGCTGCTTCCTCTGTAGCTGGAAAAACTGGAAGTCTAGGCTCTGCCCTGTCACAATTCCCCTTTCATCACCAGACACAGAATCCGTCGGTGGGAAACAGTATACTTTCATCAGTCAAAGTACATAGTGGAAAAGGGGATAGGTCCGGCTCACGCTCACCAGACAAGCAGCGACATCAAGGGGATCCTGAAAACTCTATTCTTAGCGCTGAGTCTACAACGTTTCTCTCTAACAACAATAGTAAAGGCAACCCGAATCCAATGGAAGCTCTACGGCTAGATATCGCTGGTTTGAGTGGCTCCCCAAACAATCCTAACGGAAGAGCTGTACCAGGTATAAATCATCCATTGCATGGAAGTCTCAGGCATCAACTTTATCATGCAACACGCCATGGCTCTAAAGGACGTTTGATCATGACCCCTCCTCCTTCAGCTCACTCTCCTCAATCTTCACCCGGCATCCCCAATTCAAAAGATGACACCGGGATTGTCAACACACCTGCGGTCAATAACAACAATAATATTATCAGCAACAAAAAAAGTCCCAAAGATATTATGGCCGGGAATAAGCCATTAAGCGCAGCTTTTCCTGGTCTCATGTTTCCGCCATCCCTTCCCTTATACAATCCTTTTGCGGCATTGCCATTGTGCCCACAATTGTTTGCAGCTGTAAACTCAAATGGTCCACCAGTCAAATTGGGAAATGGTCATGGCAAGACAATTTCGGAACATATTCGAAACCTAACCAATGGTCAGCGAGCAATGTCGCTCTCACGATCCCCAACTCCCCCTAGAGAGCATTCTCCAGAAAAAGAGGAACTTGATGTGGAACTAAGTCCTGAGGAGGAGCCAGAAGAAGAAGTTGAAATCAAACGGGGGGAAACTCCACTTGATCTAAGTGTTCAGTCTGGTGCTCCCAGTGTAAAGGTCGATAGGGAAGAAAAGACAATTAAAGAGGAGCCAGATGATTTAAGCATGCCAAGTCAAAATCGGGGAAAGCGAACCAGGTCACCTACTCCCATCCGAGCTCATTCTCCGCCAAAGAGCATGAGAGAAAGTCGAGATTTGATAATGAGGGAAATAATGTCAGGTAAACGAGAAGATGTTTCAAATATTATAGAGAAAAAGAGTGGAAACAGAAACCAAATCCCTCCTAGTCCTATTTCCCCACCTCATCATGCCCTCTTTCAGAATGCTCTTCAGTTACGTCGGGATGGCCCACCAATGACTGGAGTTGATATTTCAGAAGAGAAGTCGTCTGCGTTTTCCCAAATAATTGCCCCACGACCACTTCATCCATTTCCAAGATTTTCACATCCACCTGCGCCTTTCCCAGCTCTTCCACCTGGATTTCATCCTAATCCATTCAATCCATTTTTCCACAATACTCTTTCCCCACGAAACGAACTCAGCAATAGTCTCGCAGCACCCAATGCAGTCTGGCAAGGGAAAGTTGGAAGCAGGTATAACACTTTACTACTAATCTATTCATTCATTCTTTATTCATGCCATTTGTGTTCATTCCTTCAGGGCTGAATGAATGAATTTGATCTTTTCTCTTTTGCAGTAGATACACGTGCAAGTTCTGTGGAAAGGTATTCCCTCGCTCTGCCAACTTGACAAGGCACTTAAGAACGCATACTGGTGAGCAGCCCTATAAGTGCCGCCTTTGTGAGAGATCTTTCTCCATCTCTTCAAACCTCCAGCGTCACGTCCGCAACATTCATCACAAAGTGAGTTAGCCAGATCGGTATTCCGAACTCGCATGCCCTTTGATCTCAACTCTCTAAGGGGTAATTCCATTGGCGGCTCAGTGATAATGATTGTGATAACAGGAAAAACCATTCAGATGCCCACTTTGCGACAGAGCATTTGGACAACAAACCAATCTGGATCGGCATCTAAGGAAGCATGAGAGTGGAGATAACATGGACCATGATTCTTCTTCGCCCTCTCCCTCACCTCCAGCTAGAATTTAGAAAATGTTGCTGCGACATTTTTTTCGGTGCCATCTAAAACTGTGTGTTTTCTCTCATCTCTTCCATGTGTGGAATAAGTAATAAGAAATACCTATGCAACTAAATTCCTTTGCAGCAGCAGTAAATCACGTCGCATGGCTCGATCTCGATCGGCAACACTATGGATAGGATACCATGTGTTTAATTCATGTTACCAGTCCCAATTTTCAACAAAATTTGGATGATGATTATGATGCTGCCAATTCATTCTCTCTCTGTTCGCAAGGTTTACATGCATCAAATATGCTTCAGTCGGTTCTCCTGTTATCATAATACTCTTTGGAAAGTCTCAATAAAACTTTTCATACAAAAATATCGATAAAAAAATATTGTAATGTCTCAATTGATGAATTCTCTCCATGTCTTCGCATAATCTGTATAGTATCGTTAATTTCATTGCTAGTATATACCAGAATTTAAGTCAGCAAATGTGTCTCTTTTATTATTATTATTATAAACTCTAATTGGTATTGGTTCATGAAAGTAAGATTATAAAAGAAGACACTTACTAATATTATAACTGGACACCACATTTGATATCATATCACGTTTTAGTTTTAAAAAATACCTCTATGCACCGTTAGCATAAAGTGGCAATCGTATTTTTAAAATATTAAAAAGTAATTAACAGTAAGTAATTATGCTAACATCAGTCAGTTTAGTTTGGTTATTATTGTTATACCCATTACAATTATTACAAATGGCAAACATGATGAAGTAGAAAATGGCATCACGTTGCACGTGTCGCGTCCGCCTATAAAAATGTTTTACTGTGTAATTTTTCGTACATCAATTTTAATCGCTGCTACTGCTCATGCTTCTTTAAAGACATTTGGTTCGTGAATGTATTTTTCGTATGCTAGGTTGTGTTGCAAAAAGTATGACGTGACGAAGCAAAAATGACAAAAATAATAGATAACTTACTTTTAAATGTCTATTGTCAGGTAGTTAAAATAAATAAATCGAATTATGAGTGGACCTGTTTGCGCCAGTTTCATGTGTTATACAGCAGCGTTGAAGCTTTAAATAACGTGCAAAGTGTTTATACAAGTTGATTTTCCCCAACGTTAGAATCATGTAGGATTTAAAAAATAATCAAATTATACTAATAACGTAGAAGCACATGATGAGTAACTTTGTTTAAGATGATGGTAAACGTTTGTAATTAGGAATTGATTAGAACCTAAATATTTACAAAACGTGCATTTGTAATCTGATTAGAAATAGAAGTATATGATGTTTGAAATAATAATGATGATGCATTGTAGAATGTTAAGTTAAATTATTTGTATCATCGCTTTATTTTTATGTATCTACATGCTTATTATTTGAAATACTTCTAAAACATAAATGCTTTTGTGTATAAATACTACATTTAAGTAAATACATAGATATTTTAACTTCAGTCACATCCATAAAGTGCACAATGATAAGCAGCAAATATGAATATGAATAAAATTTATGAAATACTTGACGTTACAAAATTTGCGTTGAATTAATTTGAAAATGAAACATATCAGAAGAAAGAATGCAGGCATGAATTTGTATTCTTTTTTACGAAAACAAAGTTGAATTTATTTCTCATTCATATACTTTTACCAGTAACATTACATTAGGTGTATTATATCATAAATGTTTTGAATACCTTTTAATATGTGGTTTAGTAAATAATATTAAAAGTCATCGTGTTTACAACATAACTACTATAAACAAAATGAGGTCAGCACGTTTTAAAAAAAATTATGGTACTTTTTATGCAAATCATGAATGATTACTACCGTTTATAATTTATTAGAGAGGTTTCTAAATTTAGTTGTTACAAAGCTACAAACAAAAATTGATTAGTATATTTTATTAGTGATAAGAACTAACGGTATTGCACGATTGCACCTCTAAGTAATGCTAACTTTATCAATATGTTACAGTACAAAGGACAGCAGAGGAAGGATACATTAAGGTGACACCGGTTGGTTTGACTTTTTAAATTATGTAAGTAAATGTCCATATAAAAACAACTTGGAGATTATTTTGGACGCACGATCCGAGTTTAATATATTATTTGATCGTGATTTGTCTAGGATGTATAGTAACTGGCAGTGGTGAACACTTTGGTCAATATGCTTAGTTAACTCATGTCATCTTTTTAAGAATTGGCTGATAACTTTTTGCGAAAAAAATACTGGAATAGATGCAAAAGGGCGATAATGTAAGTTGCTTCGCATGTAAATACTTTTAAAGTTAAGTACAAACAATTAATTTCAAAATACTTTGATCCTAGCCACACCTTAGCTTACAATTATTACGAATCTCGTAAAAATCCAACTTTTTGGTGAAAAAGTTGCCTGATAAAGCACACTGGTTACATTTGAATTTAAGGCATAATGTTGTACATTATTACATTTTATCATTTTTTATCTCCTTTAACGAAAAATCTAGTATCCGTTCATGTGCTACTATTTGGAGCTTTTATTATTATTGAACGTAAGGTCTTTTGGTTTTATATTGGTTTTACTCGAGGGTGTTCGTTGTATAACTTTAACTATAACATATCCTCATCAAAAACATAAACCCTCGTTATAAAAAGATGACTTTTAGCTTAGGTATGTACACTCCATATTATACCGCGGTACCGTAAAACCTTCTTGCGGGGAGCTAATTAAAATTATTTAAGTTAAAAACCAATTCCTCCATTTCAAAGCTGTGGAAGACCTAGAATTTATTTTCATTCATCTAAGAACCTACACTATTTTGCTAATATGGTTAGTGACTACTACAACAATGGCAATTGGCAATTCATATCTGTAACATTTATTTATAAGTTATCAGCATATTTATGACTCCAATAATACTTCATTAATTAGGACGCTTAATGACGAGACATTTATTAGTAAATATATTACACACTTCACTTTCGGCCCGGGGTCTTGATTTTTCAGAATAGAACACATTGGTTGCATCAGTCGTTTGATGCATTGCTTAATTGAAGTTTAAAAATTGTTAATATGTTAAATGCGGAGCTGTGATGATTATGATGGTGACTATCCAAATTATTTTGTCCTCTGGGCTTTGATGTACAACTTATTTTGAGGAGTATAACCGTAAACAAAATAAAACCGACAATGATCAGATTGATCAGTAAAGGCACAATATTTCTCATCATTTTCCTCGTCACTGCTGGCTACATCAACAGGTTCCGGTTCAGGAAAGTCCATGCATTCATCACGACAACGGTCTTCATCCTCTAGTTCTCCAGTTCCAAACATTCTGCATTGAACACAGTCCCTCAGCTCCTCGCACCGGCCAGGACAAGTCTGATAAAAAATTTAACCATTTTTTAATTAAATGAAAGCTGAAAATACTTTTTTTTAAACAGCATGAATTTACTTACAGGGCATTTTTCGCAGAATCGGCCAGAATATCTGGAAACGGTTGTGTTACAAGCGCATTTACCACATTCACAGTCACCTCTGCCATTGCAAATTACATCACTTCCAGGTTCTATACAAGACTCCTGTTTAAATTAAGATTACGCCATAAATGTATAGATATCAGCTAGGCACTATAAACAATCCAGCATCATACTCCTTGTATAGGTGCCATTTAACCAAGATTTAACCAGTAATGAGGTTTGTTCACTTACCGTTCGAGTAGAACACTGGCAGGCACTGCCATCCCAACCAGGCATGCAGAGGCATTTTCCACAATCGCACCTCCCATGATTTTCTCCAGAGCAGAGCAACCCATTGTCTCGCTCACAACTAAAGTTGTCACACTCACAGTATGCTCCTTCAATTTTCTGCATAGAACAACATTAAGTTTGCTTAAATTTTCAATAAAGATCGCAGAGAATAAAGTCTATTATAGACTTGTTACCTCGTTTGGATCTGCTCTATGCTGACACTCACATTGTCCACATACGCAAGTACCCCTAACCAAGTAAAAAGCACAAAGTAATTTCAGTTTTTATCAAAACAGAAAGATTCAGTTAACCAGTTGAAATAGAAACCTGTTGGAACAGACGACGTCTGTGGTATTGTCTTGTCTACAGCCGCTATCATCATCAATACTTGCACCGTCCCTGGCGTCACACTCACATTTTCTTCCGAAATGGGCTTCGTCACATTCACAGACTCCACATTTTGCGGTTCCCCAATTATTGCAAATTGGCGAGTATGGTTCGTGACCCTGTTAAAAGTATTTTTGTCATTTATTGCATTAATGTAAAAGGAACCGTATTATTATAGTGATCTTTTAGGATGAACTATATGTATATTCACCGGATTTCCAGGTATTTCACATGGACACTCGCAGAGCATTTCAAGATCAACAGTTAAACTCTCATTAATACCAACTCGATAGATTTGGAATCGTTGCTTCCATTCGTTTGGATTTTGTGGGCACTCGGTAACTTCAATTTTCACCTTAAAGCTGTCAAAGGAATATTGGATTAGACAAAACTGTGCGAGTGGGGCAATATGAAATATGAGTTAAAATTTGGCATAATAATATTTTTCATACTTAACAGCGCTTCCAACTCTCAAACCTCCACACTTGTTGGTTTCAATCCAAGTTGGTGAGTCTATGCACTTGGAAAAGTATGAAACCTTAATATTGCTGGAAGCCGTGTCTTTTAGTTCTACAGACGACGTAATTTTCTGCAAAAAAATAAAAATTTAATTATCCTCAAACGTTGTTGTATCCATATAATGTTTTATTATTGCATGTGACAGAAGCTTTCCATACCTGATATTCTTCTTGAACTAAACTAACAACATTGGTTGAGTCAGATTCTAAAACACCGCAAGTAGACCCTTCAACTTGCGTGCTGAGTCGATTATAAATGTCAATTTGTTCAGCAGTTACAGCAAAAATCATGTTAATAGACTTTTCCTTAACTTTTGAGTTGATTTGAGCTACAGAAGGATAGTCTTGTAGTGTGGAATGAGTATATTCTCCTTTTGAGTCTAAATGACACTTTCCATCATTGGGCTTCACAATGCCACCAAGCTGTTGTAAATAGGTTTTTAAAGCACTTGAATTTTCTGATAGATCCTAATTATCAAAGTAAAGAGCAAATAATGTATATTTTCAATCATACTTTGCCGTCGCCAGCGTAGTGAAAAGATGCATCAGTGGAAAAGACCAAAAGTCGACGGGCTTGTTGTCTCCATCCTTAATACAAAGTT
Organism: Lepidocyrtoides sp. E14; assembly: GCA_027743805.1. Classification (NCBI taxonomy): domain Eukaryota; kingdom Metazoa; phylum Arthropoda; class Collembola; order Entomobryomorpha; family Entomobryidae; genus Lepidocyrtoides; species Lepidocyrtoides sp. E14. Next base: position 7,734 of record JAHZMZ010001955.1, read on the forward strand.
GTTTCCATCAAATTTAAATATTCACTTGCGATTGTTTTGTTCATATTTAGGTAATTCACATTTTGAACAATACGGTTTTGACTGAAATTTTACCGATTTGGTTACAAACAATTGCTTGCATAATGGCATCAAATCCTCCTTCCGGTGCGTCCAAGTTTCCAGAGACCCGAGCATTTTTCACTTCTCCCTAATATTTACAGTCATTAATTTTAAAATTATTTATTCAATGCTCAGTTGCTATTTCGAAAAGCGTCAAACACGAAAAAAGCATGGTTTTTACTTCAATATGAAAAGCCATATTATTATAAATAAAACATAAGCTTTATATGCACGCTTACTAAAAGGCAAAACTAAAATAGTTTCATTTTAAACAACTCAACGCTATATAAAGCACAGAAAGCATTTTGTACAGAATGGAATTGTGTAGTTTTAGTCCTTTACTGAAGCAAAAAGTATAATATGTAGGGTACAGCTATGCTGTATTTAAAATTGTCGAAATTCAGTTGAAAAGTCATCAGAGTCGGATAGGAATTTATACATATTGATAAAATCATTTTTCAAACTCAAAGATTATGTCATCAATTAGTCATCATCTAAAACATTTTTAATCCAGATAAATTTTACTTATTACGACAATGTGACGTCAGGCGTGCAAATTAGAATGTCTACAGGAATTAAAATTAGAAAATGGAAAGCAATAACCACATTTCAAGCCATAAAATAAATAGACGTTAGAACTGTTAATCTATATATAGTTGTAACAGTAAATTTAAGGACAAAAATAAATACAGTATAGCTAAAATCTAAAGAAGCATCAAACAACAAAAATACATAAGTTAGGAATTTCAAATGGTCAAGTAGATACATCAGTAGACTTTATATCGAATAAAATTTTTAGCCGTATTATTTATGTTGATCATATATGTTTTAGTGAACACATTTTATAATCGCATCTTCAATACACTTCAACTTTTGTTTACAAAAAAGTAAATATTAATAAGAAAAAAAATCTTAAATAGCAATAGTAGATATTTAACTTCAAACTTGATGTTAAAGATTTGGTTAGCCACTCTGTAAGTTTCATTTTTAGACATCGATTAAACTTACTGCAAAGCGGGACGTATCTTGACTCAAAGACATGACGTTCTGAAAACCGTAAGGCGCCTCACAACCTGGACACGGCTGGAGCAAGCTTTTGGCAAAGTCATTGAATTTCAACATGGTTATAGTTTTAATTTTTTGATGATTGCAAAGAAAAATTTCAAAGATATTCATTTCCTTTTCTTTTTTATCCAATTAATCTGAGCAATATGCAACTATTTTGGTACTTGGTGTCGTCGTGAACCTGTGTGCTGTAATAGTACATTGTTAGACCTAGTGCGACAGAGTATCGTTATCGAAGTTTAGCATGTAATTGGATCCTATAATTGAAACGCTTATAACTTTACTAATGTTAGAATAAAAAAGGAAGATCGGACACCAGCTAATTAACCTACGCATTTAAAAAAATTATGGTTAGAATCTACCTTAAATGCTAAACATCTAATAATTAACAAAAAGGTGGACATTGATGCAGCTACGACAGCACCAGCAACCAACGGTAGCAGCACAAAAAAAAATCTGCCACATTCCTGGCAATGAAGTGTGTAGGAGGAACAAGGAGCAACAACTGCCTGGATCACATTGGGAACTTTAGGTAGGGTAGCGGTACAAAAATGTTGTACATATTTACATACAAAAGTACAAAATTGGTTTCCAAAAAAAGCATGGAGCCCTAAAGCCCAATATAAAGAAAAAAAATCAAGTACAAAAAAAATACTGTGAGAAATATGCCAGCCAGACATACCACAGAAAAAAAGTTGCCTGAAGAACAAAAATACATACGTACAAAAATATACAGGCCTGTGAAGGTATTTGTCATTTACCCCATGATGTAGGGATAAGTCAAAAATTAAATGATAAAAATTGTTTTGTTTTGTTTCAAAAATATATTGTCAAAAACAAAGTCGTCAATACAAAAAGTGCAATAGACATACGGATGTATGAAGTATGTATGTATTGCATTGCAGGTGATGATGATGAGTGTCGTGTGTAGAACAAAACATTTTGTGCGCGATTCCAAGTACAGAGAACAAAAATTAATACGTGCCGCTACCGTGCACCCCAAAAAAATTACAAAAATACTGTACTTAAAAATATTTACAATAAACTGCGATAGCTAATCTTGCAAAAAATAGAAAAAAAACGCAAGAATCGCTTTTCGGTTTTGATATTTTAAGGTTGATCAGTTCAAAAAAAAATATTTGGTTCCAGAAAACTTACAGAGAATCTGCTCGTGTCTGTTGTCAGATTCAGGTGGTTGCGGAAACCATATGGAGGTACGCAATTATCACACGGCTCTAAAATCCTAAGCCCTTTAACTTATTTTACATCCGTACTTCGAATATATATATTTTAATGATTTGTTTGTTGAAACATAACATACTCGTTCAAAATGATTTTCAAATGATGAAAATATACGTAGCATAATAAAATCACTACATGTTATTTAGTGCAATGACTCACTTTTTTTCCACTGTGGACACAAACGGCATTACTACTTTATCTACGAAAGAACCAAAACCAAGCCGGAAGTTTGAGGTCATGTTCTGCATCGTTTCAGCCAACAAATTTCCCAAGAGAGAAAGCTTGTCCTATTAATTTCGTACAAGGAAAATAACTTGCTTTATTAAAACCTCAATTAACTCGAATTCAGCATTTTCAACCCATGGTTGAGGTCTATCATAAGTATACCTTATCATCTTCCATAGACTTTGACAAGTCCATCAAATAATAAAGATCAACTGGGTAGTCTTCCGCTTGTGCGTATTGCATATTCATGTCAAATGGCTGACCCACGCGAAGTTTGATTGAAACATGTTGGGGTCTGATTTGAACTGCGGACTTGTATTCACTTCCTTTTGAGATCTCTTCATCCCTATTAATAATCATCATTAATATTAAAATTAATGTTTATTTGCTTTGAAAAGGAGTTTTTATTAGTGCAATAGCTCACAAATGTTTTGAAATATTTACACTAAAAGCTTATATTGGTGGCTGGGGTTGATAAGATATTCATCACCGCATCGAGATTCCATAGGAAGGGCAAGATGTCTCGTTGCAGTGTTGCAACGAGGATATGGACTATTGTCTGATCTTTCATATCTCTAGATTAAAAAGAAAAACGCTTATTTTATTTAATGGACTGTACACAGGTAAGCCGCAATGGCAGTATCAATTCACAGAACCCGTTGTTCCAAATGTCACTCTGAAATGTTTACCTTAATACATTAAGGTACACACACCAATGCATACAATACAATGATGATAACATGTTAGATAAAGTGTGAAATTGTACATATCTACACTTACAGGCTGTGAACACCAAACGCAGTCTGGACTTCTGATGCACTCCCCACAAGTCTTTTTAGCTGTACATGAGGAATTTGAACTTTGACCAGAAACCAGGCATGTAGCAAAAACTGCCAGTATTAAAGCTATAAACGTAAAATTCCTACTATGGCACATTTTTCTCTCCAAATTATGGTTACAGTTGCTCCGAGATCCAATAACAATAAACTCCCACGAAGACGGGAGTATTTTGGGAAAGTATATTCCCAGGTGCGGAAATAAATTACTAGTGCTGTTGTAAGTAAAGTATCACTTGTTGGTTAGAACATTTATTCATTTCAATTATTTTAAGGTTGATTTGTACTTTGTAGACAATGTATGCACAGTGTACACGGTCACCACACAAGTAGGTGTACTCTATAGTTTAGTAGCTAGTCTGTTGCCAGTACAAATGTTTTTATCTGCACATCATATATAAGTTGTTGCGTCGCCTCCATATAAATTTATATAAAATCGACCAAAGCTTATACTCAGCACTGCTACCTTTATTTATGCCGTTACAAATGTCAGCAAATCTGTGTTTAATTTTGTCAAAAAGTAAGGTATACTTTAATTTTCGGGTAATTAAGTTAGTTTGGGGATATTCTATTTGTGTAAATTTTCGAAATTTAAAATATTAATTTTTCTCTCCACCCACACCCGTCTCCTTTTAACTCTAGTAACCCAGTTGAGAGGTGGTGGAAGTGGAGGATGAGTAATAAAAACAGAAAAGTCCAAAATAAGGAGTCAAGCTAATCAGTTGCAAGAACATGTACCTATATGCTAGTCGAGTGTTGGAGCCAACATACACATAATATTTTGTTAGTGCCTTGACTTGTTCATATCACATCATCTTGTTCTTCTTGGAGTTAAAAAAAATTTACTTGTTAGTCAGACATTCACTCCTTCCTACCATCATCACACATTGCGTGCATATTATATGTAGGTAGATTGTTGCTCTGTTGTTGTTGGAGTTAAATAGGTGGAAGGTGGTAGGATGTTTATAGAGTTGAATTTCAGGACGGATATGAGAGGGGACAGAGCACACATGTACACACATACACGCTGCTGCTTTTCGGTTTCAGTAAAATAAATGTGAATGGGTGCATGTACAGAGTTTAACTGCCTATAGCTTAGAGAAAAATCTCCCTCTGACTGCATTTCTTGAGTATTTTAGAGGTGTCTATTACTTATAACAAGCACAAAGTACGTGACATCGACTTTGTTGGCACTGGTAGTGCAAGCACTGGGGTTGTTGTTTGCTTACATCTTGCAAGAATGCAAGATACCAAAAAGGAATTGACTTCACTGGTTACAATAAAAAGTGATTTTTTTTTTGTGCGTGGGCTTTTTCTATCTTTTGTATTTACGTAGTAGCAGCAGTGGTAGCTCGAAAACATGCATCATCATATAATAATCAATGGTGAAGAGCCAATGTAGGCTGTCAGTAGAGAAACGCTCATTTTAAAAAGGTTTGGAAGACGAAATTCATTGCTCCCTTTTTCTATCCGCCAACATCAACAAAACTGCTTCAATGAGAGTAACATGACATCCAAATTTATAAGTGAAGAAGCGTGGTATTCTTGCTATCGCGATATATCGTATAAACTCACCAGTGTCATAATGAATATATATTATATTTATATATGAACTCACTTCTAGTGCAAAAAATCTGAATATAATGTAATAAATAAGCGATATAATGCATATTGATTCTACTACTAAAGTACACATTATTGGTATTCTCATCTACTGATCGCATTTGTAATAATGATGTCATTTTCAGTACTACAAAATATGCCCGATGCGAGGACGTAAAATCTCGATCTATTTATCCAACTCAATAAGCATTACTAAAAATCACGAATTGAGGTTGTTTCTGTTTCATTATTATAGGAATTTTTCAGCCGCTTTGGGATGGTGCAAGCATTGACAACGCAGAATAGCATGAAAACAAAAATAATCCTTTATAACAAAATTGAAGGTGACGAGTTCACTAGTAACCGTTAGATTCCCGAAAGGGTAGTTTGAGCAATTTCCTGCAGCATCCACTATCTTCCCACTACTGCTACGTTGAGTATTTTCATGCAATTCTGTGTTGCTCGGTTGTCGGTGCGTGTGCTATCCTCGTAGTGAGTTTTGTGAAGTTGGGGGAAAGATGCAAAAGGAAATGTGATTGCTTCACTCATTCATGTTCCAAGTATTTCATTGTTTACTGAAACGTTTATTGCTAAAATACGGTAACTCAGTATATAAAAATAATACATGAACATGCATAATATGTCGTATATATGTAAATTACTCAATCAGTACTAAAAACTACATCTTCATGTACAAATATTAAATCATTCGCCCAATTGTTTGGATAATGTACTTCTCCAACCATTCGATAATTATGAGATTTCATAAACTCGATTGTTTCACGTTTCCCCTCTTTTGTATGGAGATACTCAACAGAAAGAGTCTAAGAAAAACAAAATATAGTTAGTTAAAAATTAATGGATATGGATAGATGGCTTTATTTTTTTTAAATAGTGTATCGTATTTTATAATTAAAGCATAGGTTACCCTTATGTGAACTTTGTCAAATGGAATCGTGGATAGAACTTTTAGCTCGCTTCCTTCCACGTCTAAACTAAAGTAGTCTACGGTTGACACGTTGAGCGCCGTCAATAAGGAAAATAACGGCATACACTGTACCGTTACATGTTTAGAATCTTTAAAATCAGCTGCTTCCTCGGCGCCCAGTATTTTTCCAGTATTAAATTTTTGAAGAAAATTTGCCTGTTTAGAATTACACAATGCACCTTTATAAACTAAGTCAGGCTTAAGTAACAAAAATTTTTTTACAACAAGGCCCACTTACAGTATGTGGATATGGTTTTACAGATAAGCATGTATTGGCCATCCACGCCTTTCTGTTTTTCGTTTGCAGAACGGCAAAATTAATTGGATCCCCTTCCACAAGTAAACCCTATCATAAAATTGTCACAAAACTTTCTTTAATAGCTTACATTTATTAGATGAAAAAATATCCCTACACCCTACTATTCCTGTCATTCTGATCTGATTGTACCTTCCAACCTAGATTCATTTCCAAGAACAATGTATTTGAACGTGTTTCTCCGTCTAGGGCACCACACTCTACAAAATATCCATTTGTCTGGATACAAACATTAGAAAAAGTGTTTTTTTTTAAAACAGAATTACTGTATACTTTGTGTTTTACCATTATTGCTTGAGATGTCAACAGTATTTCCAACTAAAATACTAATGGACGTACCATATTTTTCAAGATTCTACGAATAAACTGTGCTTGTCCTCTCGAAGGATCGATATCTGCATGTTTCAAGTTGTAGGGCTCCTGCGACGGTGGCTGGATGTGCTGATTTGACCAGATGTAGTTGATTATTCGTTTGTCGTCCTGAGGAAGAATGATTGGCTTCCCAGACATTACCTCCGAAATTGGCACCGGTACAAATTGTCCAGCTAAATGGGTCCAGCAAATAAAAGAAAGCTGAATTAAGTCTACATTATGACGATATTAAATGCATGCGTCTAATTTGCAATGAAGAAGTCTTTCATGATTAGCAAATAGTGTGAACTGTGAACACACCTTCATGCGGATTTTCAGATGGGCATGTATCACAAACTTTATTTTCATCTTCTGAATAAAACAAGTTGGTGTTCGTTTGAATTAATTTTAGAATCACAAACCCAATGGCAATGAGAGCCAATATGTACCAAATTGACCACTGCTGCCGATTGTTTTGTCGGATTTTCATAATGGAAAATTGGTTTTTACCAATGGGAATGAATAATGTAAACTGGAAATTGAAACAAATACAAACAGGCCGGCTAAAACACAATCACGTTTGTGGTCGCTTGCTTGCTGCACACACCTCTTATCAAAATTCCAACTCAACATAACTTAGGGTCCAGCGTCCAGTAAGAAATAGTCACACATTGATAGCAGGAACTTTACACGTCCATTACAGCGGCAAGTTTACGAGGAATGAAGAGAATCTATCAATTTTCAACTTTTTCACTTCGATAGTGTAGTGTAGCTACTAGAAATGCCTGAGGAAGTTGTTGGAAATTGTGCCCAATCAATCCGATAACGGTAAGAATAATAATTAGTACATAGTTGCGTCACCATGCGTTAAAATCTTTTTACTATGTGGATAATTAATTACTTGACCCGTACCGTGTACATTGATGCACTTATCTTGTACATAATTCACTCAAGAATCCCAGACAGACATATCCGGCCGGCTGTCCTTTTAAAAAGTAGAAATCATAATTAATGAAACCACAAACCGATACTCCTACACAGTAACTACTACAATGAAAAACTACCATTTATAAGTCAGAGTGATATTTCAAACGACAAAGTTACATATTATGCAAGTTTAGACATACTGAAAACTGAGCTAAAAAAAACTACTCGAAAGAAAGTTAAATATTTGCACGTACGCATTTACTCGATAAATTTACACATTTGCACAGGCACAGACAACAAATAGAGTTGTCAAAAATTACTACCATGCATGTGGATATGAAATTTTTGGAGCATGGATTTCGATTATCGTGCATGATTTCATATCATGGTTTATAGCATAATTAGTATTTAGTATCATCATGGTTCTCCTGATTGCACGACCAGAAATTTCCTTTGACAGTTGCAGCTGCCGAACGTTGGAAATGTTAGAACTTGTACATTTGGAACAATGATGCTAATAATAGTAAATAGTAGGTGATTCATTCATATGCTGTGTTTTTAGTATCTCACCGTGAGGGACATTCAAGAAGGATAGCTCTGTTGAATGTAGAGAATATGATGATGATTATTAAGTCATCATGATTTGTATAATATGACGGAGACGTAAGGTAATTCAGTACACACAAAAAAATAGTGTTGAAATAGAAGCATTTAAAAATTCAGGCAGAATGAAACGTATCTCTCCATATGCATTTACGTGTGCACTATAAAGTTGTACACACACAGCTTACAAATAAGTTAGTGTTTCCGAGTGAAATTTAACTGAACAGAGACATGTAGCTAGAAAAACTAGTTACTTGGTATACAAAAGTTTTTTTGTGATGCTGCACCATTCCATATGTATGAACAGTGATCAAGGTTAAAAGCGATCAAGTTTGTCATCGTCTATTGTCCCATGTCAATTTCGTGTTAATGTCCAATTGTTCATGAATAATATAAAAATCATGATAAATGTAGCCATTTTCACATGATAAATGCAGTTAATGCCAAAAGTTTACCTAGTATGTATTGATTCATTAATTTTAAACTAGTATTGTCATTTTCCATTTGGTAGAATTATATCAACTACATAATAAGTTCTTCTGCATGAACCATGCAGCGAGCTAATAATGAGTTAATGACAACATTTGAAGGACTTTTGGAGGAAATAAATTTTATGCCAGTGTCTTTCTTCTCTCTTTTGTGGTGAAATGTGATTAGATTTGGAGTAGCGTTCCATATGCTCGGTGATTCATGACTATGACACGATGATACGTTTTGAAAGTCAATCAGAAAAAAGGAAGGTTGCAAGAAGGGGAGTTTTGAGAACACAATTGAGAAATGAAGTGATTGGTTAGTTGGTTAGGGGTCATTCTTGAGAGAAAGATGGAGTTACAGGAAGCTAATATCGGTGAAATAGCGCAGCGGGTCACTCCAACAACGGCTATACGGTATAGCGAATACCTGCTTCAGTGACCTGTGTGGCAAAACCCACGAGCGGATTGTGCTGTTGTGACAAAAAGTGGACGCAATGTGACGCGTCCGAATTTCTAAGAGTTTTATGTAGCCACAATTGGAATCTCTTTCAAAATTCAAGATAACTGTGCAGGTTTTTGTTTTTCATGTATCTATTTTGCCTAGTTCCCGCATTATTAAGTTCTCAACCACCATCCATACTAGGGATTTCAAATAATTATACCTTCTTGATATACATGATAGCCATATATTCCAAAATTATTATTCGATTCCTCGTAACTGAAGAGGATTTGAGAGTTAGTCTGCAAGGAGACCTCGCAGCAATTTTAGTGTCGTAAGAAGTTGAGTAATGTGGAAGTCAGTAGCTTATAACGTCTTATTTTCCAAGCTTTAAAGAAGAAATGACTTAAAAATTTAAAGAGCTCATATAGTTAATTAAGTGAAAACCATTAGCCTTCATTAAGCGATAATATTTACTCTGCTTTTAATTAATTACCTTCAGTCTTTCCGTCATCATTTTGAAATTACACCTTCATTTATATCTACCACGAAAGTAGATTTAATTGACGTTTCACATCATAACTCATAAGAAATGGTCCGAACCCATTTGTGCGTAACATTCACAATAATTTGCATTCAGAGAAACATTTCTTTTTACAGAATGTGCTACACTCCAAACAGATGTATAAAAATGATTTAAACAATTTTCATTTCATGCAAATAAATAATTGCCAGTGCGGTTGAACTTACTAGCAATTAAGCAGTAGTTACGCACGCATGTTAGACTGGATTCCAGGAACATAAAAATATGCTGTTTAACTTCCTAGGCTCAGGAATCAGGAATGGGATTTGTGTGATTGGAATAGAAATGACAAGAGATATGACTGAATGGAATACGCATACTCTCCTGAAATGATCGACTTCTACTATCACCGGATAAATTTTTTAATTGATTTATTGTCATTAGATGGTTGAAGCTGCGGTTTCCTTACCCCGAAGCAGGGACAGTAGTGGTATTGAGTTTCAATTTGTTTTTTTGCTCAAATTTGCTGACAGCAAATTAATACGTATTTATTATATACAAACGCAGGTGTATTCTACATGATTTGATGAATCATCAGTGATGATCAGTACAAACAAAAACAATTTGTGTACTAACCGGTACGCTACCTTTATACTTTTCGTCGCTAATTTTTGCAACGGAAACATTCTTTTCATCGTTAACATAAAACTGTCATATTTTATTACTTTTCAAGCAACTCAGGACAGCACTGCCATTTTTAATGACTAAAGTTTGCGTAGTGTTCACATAAAAATTTTCGACAATCTGCCACTTCCAGTATCATCTATGATTTAGTACACGTAGCATTTTTTGTTGTCTTACTTTATGAATTTTTGTTAAACAAACATTGTTTTATCACAATTTTGTTGCATGCATAAATAGTATTAGATATACAAAAAATATACATATGGTAGTGTGCTAGTATTAACCTTACTTCACACGTACAGTTTTAAATATAATTAACTTGCATGTTAATGGCACCAAGTATTTGTCTCCAACAATGAACAAATGACCTATACGATCACAAGTATGAATCTTTATATTATAAGGACAATTCGTTGCTTGCTCTATCCGATTCACTACGATCATCATTTCTAAAATAATGGGGAATCTCCTCATCAGTCAAAAATCCCGGAAATGGTCGAACATTTCTAATATATTTTGAACTTGGCTGTCTGAATTTGTTACACAGACCGCAGGGCAAATTCGAAAAGTTGTAAATTACTGCAAATGCACAGGTGACAAATGGTAACGCAATAAAAACAAATATTACTACAATTGCGAAAAAATTGTTTTTCCTTTTCCCAGCTTCTCCAGGGTCATCCACATCGCTTGCTCGTGCTACTTCTTCGTAGTTTTTTGCAAATATTTCAAAGCTGCTATTATCTCTTGCAAATGGTCGCAGTGTCGGAAATGTAGAAGGTTTTCCACAATCCATATCTTGTTGGGCAACAATGTATAAATTTGATGAATCAATGCTCTTATCAAGCATAATTGGTCCAAACTTGAAAAAGAATCGGCATTCTTTTGGTTCCGATCCTCCAGATTTTACATGATGTATCAAACTGCATAAATGCTCATCATCTGGGGAAAAAAACGACAAATGATTTTTAAAATTTTGTTTTTCCTTTTCATGCAGTACCCATTTGCACGTAAGTATGGCCAACGTTAGCACAAGATAACTGACTTTAATGGGTTGAACATTTATCTGAGCTGAAGTATAAAATGTGGCTTTGGTTTTCATCAAAACAAAAATTCGAGTTGATGAAGGAGTGAATAGAATGCCAAACTATGTATGCGAACGATATTGCGTCATAGAAAAATTCAAGCAAATTGCTTAATTTGCGTTGTGCTGTTAGTAATGAATGACATCATCATCATAACGTTTGCTTCTTGATAGTTTGATTCCCAAATTTCATTGCCAATTGTAAACGATGCAAATTGGCATTTTGTACGTATATGTATAATTATAGCTCCTTTATATTTACAATGTATGTACATACCTTCCGCAAGAAAGTTATTAAACAGTGGAATCCCACAAATCCCAAACTAACCTTGAAAATGGAGAGTTTTCACGATCAGTGGAGTTGGGTAATTGCGGTGGCAGTAGAATTGGCAATCTTTTCCCTCAGCCAAGGGTCCCGATCCGTATATTTGACACAGGATGCAGCTTCTCATGTTCTCACAATTTATCTAGCCAAAGAAATAGGCGCACGTGCATAAATATTGAGGTTTACATACGAAAACGCTTTTCATGAAATTTCAGTGTTGAATTCATTTCATAAAATTTCAGATACATAAAGATTGCTGTCGATATTGAAACTTAATCCATTATAAACACGATAATAATCAATCTCCAGTCAAACCTTTGACATTGGATATTGACAAGCATCGCCAGTCCACTCGGCCTTCTTGCAACGACACACTGCATTATTACTCGAGCAATCGCATTCGCCATGCTGGTTGCCCGAGCACATTTTACCATTTTCTCCCAATTTGCATCCATCACAGTTGTCCTCAATGTTATTATCGACTTCATGGGATGATGATATGAGTAGCAGTGGTCGCGGAGCTGGAATCTGTTGATAGGGATAGTCCTCAGATGCAATTGCATTTGTTTGACTTATCACTGTAGCTGTATTTCCAACAGGCAGCAAAAGTGTCACGCTTTGCAAGGTCCACAGCATGACAATAAAATCTTTCCAGTGGGAAATACAATGGTCGTAACCGTGAATATATGACTGGATAAGATCCATAACTGCCACGTGAATATATTGAATAGATTCCATATACACGTGTACACGACTAGCTCACGCGTAACATGTATTTTTAACTGACAACAGATAACCTCGTCTCATTAAAGTAAATTGTTTATTTATGTGATGCACTTGAATTATTTTATGGATTATGACCGCTTTTGAAGACTTTTCTATTTTATTATTTTGTTTTTGTCATGTTCTGTCAGACATTAAATAAACAAATTACAATGCATGCATAATGTGTACGAGTTTTTTATTATTAGTTACACTTTATTACGCACCAAAAGATACTATTATTAGTGTCCACGTCAGTTTTTAAAACGTCACTTTTATGCATCTGAATTGCATTGTATTTACTGTGAGAAAATGCGTCACGGTCACGTTACAATACAACACAAACGCTTCAAAGATGGAACTGATGACAATAAATATTTACGCTTTTTCTCAATATAGGTGGATTTATTGAGCTCAGTATAAAATTACTAGAAGGCGATGATACAATGTTGCCAGTAAGTGAGGCACAGAGTCAAAAATAGGATGAAAAGCATTTCTCGTGGTAGTTAAATATTTTATATGTGTGACCTGTGTAAGTTCGTTTTACGAAAAACACATTAGGCATGCATGTTAGATGCATCTGTATTCTACAGTCTACAATACTTTAGGAGGGGAAAAGCTGTCGTCGACATACACCTAAAACCTACATGTACTTAACTGATGTAACATTATCATGAAATGAGTGTGCAAAAAAAGCAAAAATGAGACGAAATATGCTGAGCTCCCAGAACGTTTCTTACTGATCTGGCAGATATCCAGCTACAAAGAATACAGTTCATCCGATGATCGCAGAGTTCAAGTTGGTAAGATCGTACACTGATTTATATTTATAATCCGAATTTTGAAACGAAGAAAAACGAACGATGCTTGCTCCATATATTTCTATCAATCTCCCGCATGTATTCAAAAGTCGTAGCCACATTGCACTGGTAATGTGTATAGTGTGTTTCGTCTTTCCCGATAGATCCGACCGACACCTTTCCTTCATACTTCATACACAGATATGGTTGCTTTATTAATAATTACAATTCTGTAGTCAACTCATTAAAAAATAGTCATGTTGAACAGAGCATCTTCCCTTCCGTATTCTTTGTTTTACTTACATAGCCTGCAACCAGAAAAAAATCATGCAAGAACGGATGAACGAATTCAAACGATAGAATCAGACGTTACATTACATGCATAATGTATTTTACTACTGTGCACATGCAATTGAAGAGTTATATTTTCATGATAGATAACCAATGTCAGTATAGTACCAGCTTGATATTATCGGAGGAACCTGCAAAGTACAAGCCACCAGCTCCTATTCCCGATTACCATCAAATAAATATATTCACTAGCTTAATATGTGTTGCAAAAGGTCAGCAGGTTATAAGGTTTAGCTTTTGAAACTTGTAATCTCTTTTAGAAAAAATACACCACTGTTACGAAATGATGAAATTTATTGCATTTTCCTCAAAACGGTTTATTTAATGTATTATGTCAACATTTTCTTAAAAATTAAAATGACCCATACCATCCATCATTGTAGAAGAACTTTAAGCTGATTAAGCTATTTCATAATCCAATCCAATGCTGCAATTTGACATTGCGGGCTTAGTATCGTTATTCTAATGGTAATTCCATTAAACTTGGGGATAAATCTACAAAATACTTAGAAATATATCTACTTTCAACTTTGATTCCTATCAATTTACATATATGGTCCAAATTAGAACTGCAGATTACATTTAAGGACTACCATTTCTGATACGAGAAACTACTCTATTATTAGTACGCTTTGGTTTGAAGCAAAAATAATACAAAGGAGACATGTGAGAGTCAAGCTGTGCATTCGATTTTTCATACATTTTTTTGCGGAATTTGCCACATACTGAAGAATGCATCTGGACAAGTTTCATGTGACGATGAGATGCATATTGGATGCCAGCATGGTTATAAACGTGACTCCATCATGATAATACCTAGAAAGGTTCCTGAAAGCGTATATTATGCATGAGAGTCAGGCCACATTCACACAAATAAAGGCACATGCAAAATGCCTCAATTTACTCAAATCAATTTTGGTGGTGAGATGACTGGCATGAGCTGCATGTACATATTATGAGAGTACTATTCCATTCTGTTAAAAAGTTGTCATTATCTCAACGTCTAAGTACGTTAAAAATACAAGTAAATTAACAAAAGTTGCTTCGGCAAGCAGATCAACAGGAGACGAGCAGGCAGACATCATAATAATAATACATATATGAAAATACTTGATAAGTTGATCATGAACATGAACATCAACTCATTTCTCATATCATCTTATCGTACGCATTTATGGTAAAAAGACTTAACATTCTAAGTTTGTACAATGTTTTTCCAAAGTTATCATCATACATCATGAGTCCACTGCTAACGTGACGTAAATAACACAAAAAGCCGCTGCCACATGGTGAGCATGAAATAGCCATTCGCATATATTCCAGCGATCTTGTACTTCTCATACATCATAGTCAGTAAAACGCAAGATAGGTATAAACGATCCTTAGCAGATTATCTTATGAAATCAAGAGTTCCAGTTTGTTAGTTTAGCTTGTAGGTAAGTAAAATATCAAAACTTGCACAACACAGCTTTTCATAATAATATTATGTGACTTTGATAACCCGATACCTCTTTACTGACCTAACACTGTATGGAACGCGTTACTGACTGCAACCAGATTGGATCATTGGTAAAATGGAAAATTGCAATAATGAACGATAATAAAAATGAAACACTTTATCAATCAACAAGTATAGTATAGTATGCCTTCTGCACTTTAACTACTTATTACGGTAGGGCACGGTCTTTCTCTAACAATCTAATTTTACAAACATAAATAAGCGCATGGACAGGTGCTATAATTTTCAATTCTCATCCGTCTATTTGAATGTTTGTGTTATTTTCCACATTGAGCATCATCAGTACGCAATTTTTGACAGCACTCAGAGGGAAAAGATCGTAAGTTACGATTCGTAACTCACATTTAAATAATAATAAAAATCAAATGTTCGTGCTATAAGGAAGAATACTAGATTAAATGTCTGCGATTAAATAAAATGAAAGAATGGTTGTAGACTGTTGTCTGTCAGTCTTTGATGACGGCAAGCTCGTCTACGAAATATGCATAAGAGAATTATTATGATATTGTGCAATAAGCAAATATTTATTATTTCTTTTAATCACAAGAAAACTGTTCAACTACATTTTTAGGAGAAATTATGATACGGGAACTCCAAGCTCATGTCTTTGCTTTTAGAATACACTGAACAACACAAAGTGATTACAATGAAAAACTAGGATAATTCAAAGATGCATGAGAAAATATATATAATCTTTAGGATAATCACTCCAATGTATCAACTCAATTATTGTACTATTGCTACATCGTAGACTTGACGTTATTTCGTGAAAAGATATTAAATAAGGGTTCTCCTGTATCAAACGTAAATACGATCATGCGAGTATGGTACCATACAATGTATACAATAATTTGCTGCTTGCAATGTAATATTCGATTACTATTCCTATTACTAAAATTGCCAACAAAGCAACGCCAATCAATAGTACGTCATGGGAAAAATCGTTGCAACGAATCATTTTTCCTTAACATTACATTTGTCTTGCTCGTTGGAAAACTCTTTCTCCGTGTTGGAATGTGCGT